>JAUYWI010090242.1:0-12350 GCA_034780595.1 Parotoplana pacifica | reverse complement strand
AAGGTCGAAACCGGTCTCGTAGTGGCTTTGCTGGTGAATAAAAATTAATTTATTTAATTCTTTACAGTTGTGGGAACTACTTATTTATATTATTCGCTAATGCATCTTTTGAAATAGCATGAACTCGTACAGATAATAAACAATGTAATTGACGTTTGTGGTTTATAATATTGTATCTTCTTTGAAGATTGTTTTAATTTTTCATTTAGAATTTTCGGTTCTGAGACTTGCCCAATTCGCTTGACTGACTTTCGTTTAATTATTGATTGATGATGAGATAGGGATTAGAGCTACCTACCTACCTACGTCAATGAATGAGCAAAAATAATAGACCGAAAATAGTGTGGAGTGGTTATTATTTTTGATGTTAGTTTTTGTTTGATAATGTGTTGATTCATCCAGTGTTGATTAATCCATAATACCTATCATGGAACAGGAAGATTTTCCCAGAGGAATAGTATTAATCAAATAGAAAAATTCGGGTAAATTAAATGTTTGTAACTAAAATGTTTAGGTCATATAATTTTAGATATTAATCCCTCGTCGTCCTCGCTAAAACCATATCACGAACTTCCTTGGGAGGGGGAGCGTCTAGACCCCGTTCCTTACTTCTCGAGTATTGATTGGACAAAACATTGGAGGTATCTGGGATAGATTCATAGTTATTTTTAAAGAAAAATCGATAATGGAGCCGAGCTAGAGGCCGATGACATTTTGAATAATAAAAAAAGGTTTGTCCTGTTGACTTCAGTCCACTAAGAACTGCTTAATGCAAATCCATAAAAATGTTTTAGAACATTTACAAGAAAATTATAGATATTACTTTTTTTCTAAATATATAAGATTTTCATAATTTATATTGGGTCATTATTTCCTTTTGAACCTTCTACACTTGATAAATGTCTATCTTCTACACAAACTACTGGAATTTCAAGAAAATCATTTCGTCAGATTTTTTTAAAATAAAATAATAAAGTAGATTTTTTTAGCTTTTAAGTGGTATCCTAGTTACAAAAATCAATATTTTTAAAACCAGGAATATATGTATTTGCAACATATATAACAAATATTAATCAATTCTATATGACTTCAGAATTGATTTTATTGTTCTTTTAACACAACCTCATTTTTTCAGAAGGCCATAATTTGAACTTAAGGGTGGCGGACCTCAACATATTTTACATCAAAATCTCCTCAAGGGAATTTGCTAGTACACCGCCAGTGTCCAACTTGATTGTAATCGGTTTTGGACTATCTGTGATGGATTTATCTTTGCTTTTTTCTATTTGAAGATATTTTGCACCTGTGTATAATTGTCTGTTTATTTTATATACCAAATAAAAGTACAAGGTCATTTCTGACATTTTCCTACTTCTCCTACAAAGTACATAATATACAAATATCAATAACAAGAATTATTCTAGAATTAATGAGGATTACCGACTTTTCTCAAAAGAGTAAATGTCAAGTTTTTGGGGTAGGTTGTTCCAAATGCGAATTATTCGTGGGAAAAACGAGTTCATGACTGTTGAGGCTTTGTTGTTCGGCAGACGATACCTGAATTGGGTTACCTCTTGTGTGGGAATGAGACACTACAATGTATCTGCTAGGATCGATGTCCACCAGGTTGTTAGTAATCTTATATGGCATTGCTAAGGAGGCTGTGTTTCATCTTCCGTCATGGGTTTTCCATTGTAGGTTATCCATCATTTCAGAGACGCTACTTGTTTTTCGGTAGTTGTTTGATTTGACAATTTGCGTGAGGGCTTCAGACTGTGCAGCGTATTCATTTAAGGGTGGGTCGACAAAGGTTCTGTAGCATCTTTCTTTCATTTGAATAATTTCAGCCGAATTTACTCTACAAAACGTAAATGTGAACATTTTTTTAATTATGTAATAATTTGTAGAAAACATTTAACAATTGCTATGATAGATCTATCCAGATTGTTCTTTTAAGTTTCATCATAATGAGGTTTTGTCCGCTATTAAAACGAAAGTAGTGTTTCTCCAAATTAATTGTCAAAAAATCGATTAGTTGATTAGTAGAGAGTATGTACATATGTGCGCACATTGGGTTTCAGATGGCATGCAGATCGATTGTGGCTCCATCCCGCACGCGAACCGGGAAAGCTTTCAATCTGCAAAAAATGAGAATCAAATGAAAAATGGAATGCGTGCACAAAGAAGTGAAAACGAAGAACTTTTAGCATTTTTGTCAATATAAATACGTTTTGATCTGCACTCTATGTATATACCTTCCTTTCTCTGCAGCTATTCTAGACCACAAATGAATTCTAAACGCTAAGGTTTAGTATAGAACTATTTAGATGTGAATATTAGAAAGGAAATTAATTAAAATGAGATCTAAATAACGCAAATATTGCAAAAGGAGCCAAATACAGTCAGGGGGATTGAGCTATTTTTGAAATTGTTAAAAAGCAATAATGTTTGGGCAAGTAGGCAAATCAATAAGAAAACCTAATGTAATACTATAACTGTATGTTAATTGACAAGCACACAATTATTCCATCAAAACCTTCTTATATTCCTTCTTCAAAGCTTTCATAACCTATTTCCTGTTTATTTATTGTACATTACATATTGTTACTTAGCTAAGTACATAATTTTATAGGGCTAACAGAGATAATATTAGGTTTTCTAGATAGATAGATACTACAGTTTCTAGTTCTATCTTTGTGACTTTATTCTCACATTTCATCTTCTTAATTACGATAGCACTGATCGACTCCAAACATTTTTTCTAAAAGTAATTATCTAAATATCTCTACCTACTTACTATAATATATAGAATTTCTTCATTTTCTGCGGTTATAATGTGATCCGATACCTCTGGTCACACATTTTCTACCTACTTACACACATAGAGGAAGATTCGTATAAAAAGGATCCCGTTTTAAAGATGTTTCCATTTAGCAAGAGAGAGTTTATGTTGCAATATTATTTCTAGTTCTCTTTGATTGTGTTCATTTTTTAAAGGAATATACATAATTACAAAAGTGTGGCACTTTTACTAATTGCAGTTTAGGTACGTGTCTAAAGTAAAATGTAAGTTTTATTCTTTTAATTTGACGATGACAACAACAACAAGACGTTTTTTAAAGCAAAATAAAAACCCAACTGTAAAATACAAAATTAATTTTCCGAAATGCTTTTAATCTCATAATGCCTATAGATCAAAACCGCATATTACTTTGCTAACATCATAATACTCATACCTATATTCCACACTGGAAAAAAAACACTAATATAAATTAACTCACTCTGTTTCTTTTATCTGATTGTAAAACCGAATTCCAAGATTATTTTTCCAAGTGTGAAGGCGTAGGTATATTATTACTATATTTTTGTTGATATTTTAAGTTTGCTGGTGCTCTAAATATAATATGCTCAAAAATTATATTGAAACTTTATATATGTATTTTGATTGTTTTAATTTAAATACAGTGACTTTGTATTCATGCTTGTAGGTAATTATGCCCGCAATGACTGGTCAGAAGCTATGGAAAACGATTTCTATGATGCTGGTCTAGACGACCACGGTTATCCTTTGGCGGTTGGCAGCCGCAAGTACAGTGCAGAATCGCTCCTTCCCCACCATTTTGCATCGGACACCAAATCTTGCTCAAGTGACCCAGCAGGTCGCGTACCTAATTCTTCGCGCCTTTTAAGACAGCAGCATCGCTCACATGAGATTCCCGCCTCCGCAACCAGTGGTATCTATGGCAACAGCGTTGGCACACCAGGTGGAGGCGGCGTTACCTCACCCATGACCCGCGAGGATATTCTGAATTTGCGTGGACGCCAGCAAAAGTTTCGCGTCAAAGACTGGGAAATGGCACGATTCTCAGCCAAAGTTAATAAGACTGATTTTCACCTTCAAGAGTCCGATAATAGTCCCCCTCCTGGTGGAGGCAACGTCAGTATGCTCTCCAAATTATCTGGTGGACCATTGACCACTTCAACGGCAGGAACTGATGGACTGGTAGTGGTGCACATCATTGCTGGCACGGGACTTCACTCCTCCAACGCTGTGCTCAGGGACCTCTATTGTGTTGTAGAAACCGACTCAGTACGTAAAGCCCGCTCGATGATTCGGACAAGTACAGAATGTTTTGAATGGGATGAAGTATTTGAACTGGAAGTGGACGATACTCGTTGTCTCTCGTTTCTTCTATATCAGTGGGATCCTCGCTCCAGGCATCGACTTTGTTTTTATGGTAATTTAAATTTAGTAGCTTTGGTGGAATCATTTCGGCGACAGGCAGAGGCCCGGCATCACTATGTGTCACATCATCTTTCCCACCCTGCCTCAGATAAATTAGCATTAAAACTGGAACCAAAGGGACTTCTTTATATGGAGGTTAGCTATCTTAGTATGAGTGATGCATATAGACGGACTAAAGCTTCAAGTTCTAGTAGCCAAGCTGTGTTTGGGGTGAGCTTGGAGTCAGTTCTGAAGCGGGAGCGGTCCCGATGTCGTGTTCCTTGGTTGATTAAGCAATGTGTCGAAGAGGTGGACAGACGTGGACTGGACATTGTAGGCGTGTACCGGTTGACTGGATCGGCAAAGTTAAAAGCTTACATTCGTGAAATGTTTGAGCGTGGTACGCCATCCGAAGTGGACTTGGGTCCTGAGAGGGTCCCCGACCTACATGCTGTTACAAGTGAGTGAAGTTTCATGTTGTTTTATGTCCTGTTGTACTTATTTCAGTTACACACCTTACGTTTTAACACAAATAATGCAGAACCCACTATAATATTATAATTTTCTAAGTAGATTATGAACTGTTCTTTTATATGAGAAGGATATCAAAATTTAAAAGCGGGGCGTATTCAAAGCCACTTTGTAGTATTTTAGAAGTTCATGACTTTCAACTAGCTTTCTCTCTATTATCTTTAGCCAGCTCTCTGTGTTTTACCTTGTTGATTCTAAACCATTCCAGTTATTCGAACAGATGTTTGTGGCAAAAATAATAAATAATCACAAATATTAACGTATTATAACAATAATAATAAAACTGTATTTCTATAGCGCCTTACAAGCATCATGATCGGGGTTTCCCGTAAGGATAAAGTTCGAAACACAACTTTTAGGGAAATTACAAAAGTTGAAGACACCATTCATAGGATGAAAATAAACAAATGGTGCTGGGCAGGACACATTGGCCGAAGGAAAGACAACAGATGGACAGAGAGACTAACATTCTGGTCATCGAGGGAAGGGAGAAGAACGAGAGGACGACCGGCGCTCAGGTGGAGCGAAGACATGGAGAAGTTTGTCGGAAAAGTCAACGGACTGCCAATACCAAGGAGAGGCTGAACTGGAGAAGGCACGCTGAGGCCTTCGCCCTGCAGTGGGCTGACACAGGCTGATACGATACGATAAACGAAAATCATATTAGATTGTTAAATTTTTATTTAGATATTGTAAGGGTACTGTTTTTTTTCTGTTCATTTAAATATAATTGGGGTGTCAGTATCTGTCCTGGCTGTCTTTTGTCATTTATTATTTTAATTCATTGGTTAAAGATGTTGCTTTCATCAGTTTAGACTAACTATAGTGGCTCTGTATAATAATTTAATATATTTTATCATTTTATGTAACTAATTCTCTAGAATAATCGAAATATTTCATAATAAAATTTAGTCATTGAATAACTATGTACTAAGCTATCTCAGCTATTTATTGCAAACGATTTAAATTTCAGCGGTGCTAAAAGACTACCTACGAGAGCTACCAGAACCTCTGTTTACGGATGCCCTTTACAAAATGATCATCGACGCGGTACACGTGACTATTCCTGGTGATCCCAGTAGTGGGGCCAAGTTAATGCTCAATATCCTCGATTGTCTTCCTCCATCCAATCAGGTAAATGCTCTTGTTTAATACACAACTTATTGGGACATGACTCAAAGGAATGTTGTTTTGTACAACTTGTGTTTGGTGGTGAAGTTCTGGTTGGGGCTGAGAAGTTGGATGACAACTCTTTTTTTTATAAATTATGGTCACAGTTCTAAAATGCAAAATATTTTAGAAAGTTGTCCATGAAATAAATTATTTATATGCAAAAATATGCATATCTAGTAGATTTTTATTGAAATTGCCAAGTGAAAAATTGTTCATCTGCAAAAATGGTGAAAAGGCAGTAAAGGAATTTGATTCAAATCAGCATGTCGAATATTTGATAGAAAACAACAAACAGTATTCCTTACGATGTTTTTCCAACGAACGTTGTTTTAATGCAGCCATGCCCAACTCAAGGCTGAACTATTATCTATCTAGTGTTTTCATAATAATACATACATATATGTTGAACTGCTGAATATCTTCTCAATTTTAAGCATCGCAAGAAGATTTCCTAATAGGATCCTCTTCAAGCAATGCTAAAAAATTAAATTGGCAGTTGGGGTACAGGTGTGAAGGCAATTCAGTGTGGTACTTCTACTTGACTAGCCGGGCATCAATTTTTATGAAAATCAATGTAAATATTACCTACGTACACAAATAAAGCTGTAAACTATTTTTTTTATAGATAGAACAGCTCAAATTCATGTATAAAAATAACATATTCCATATAAATTACCTTTCGAAATACTACATAATTAATTTGTAAAATATTTTATGTAATTTTAGATCTGCCAAATCTGTATCCAAACAATTTTTTTTGCTTAAGTGTCTTGGGTAAGGGGGCTCAATTAAACTTAATTACCAACTTACGAATTTGTTGCTGCTCTTTGACACAACATCAACTCAATAATAAGTCTAATTCTGATTATTAAGCCAAATTTGACGGAATGAATTAGCCAAGTTCCAAACTGAAACTCTGGCTTTTATGTGCAAAGAAGGCATTATATACATTCCAAATTTAATTAAAATAATAAATTAATTCCAACACTAAACATTTTCCACAGTGTTTCCTAAACATAATTAGGTTTCCGCACCATAAACTTCAGCAATAATCTGACACGATGAATTTGTTTTGCCTGCTTGTTCCCAGAGAATTAGCTTTTTTATTTCCTCTAATGGTTTCATGTTGTAATGCTTCTCTGTCTCTAGTTAATTGATACTGATCGTTTAACTTTATCAATTCGTCTTTATTTTTAACAATTTGCTCCCTGGTAGGCATGGTATCTAATCTGTGTTAGATGATTCAGCACAGCAGTTACTGATTTGGTGAAGATATAAATTTCCTGGGTATATTTTGGGATGGAATTTTAATGTCGGATGGTGACAAAAATTATAGTTTTGTAACGTATTTCAGCAGTAATTTCATTGCTTGAGTTTGGTGATGGGTCTGTGAATTGTCTTGGTGGCATTTTGTGATTTTATTATTCACTTGACTTTCGTCTGTTCGTAATGAGTTCTCTGTTATTTCGGCCTTTGATCTGGTAGATCTCTGCATAAAGACACATTGTATCGGTTATCTGATCTGATAGATAGAATTATTTATCCTTGTGTCTTTATTTAGAACAAAACCAGTTTTGATTCTTAAAAACAGATAGATTTTTAACGCATGCGCAAGCCTTTTTTATTAAATGTACATTAATATTTTTAATTTCTAGTGCTGATAAAGTAACGTTTCCTTTGCTACTTATTAGCATAAAACTATCTCTCTATATTATTAATATTTATCTTATCCTGTACTCTCAAATGAAAAACATGTATTACAATTACCAGTGGTGACTTGTGTTTATTCTACTATACTCATAGATATTAAATTATATAGATTTAGTTTAATATCTATTAATTCGGGATCTACCGCCACTTTGATTACAATTTTGGGTCCAAAAGGTTTGATGCGTGTAGGTTATTGAGGATGACTGGTACTCCATAAAAAGTGAAATCTTGTGTGTCACAAACAGTCACACGTGACATCAAATGGTCCGTCCTATGTCAAATTCCTATCTCTTAAAAATCATATTTTTCACGTTTATCTAATTGATTTAAAATCCGGGGTACTGATTGCTGTTGATGTTACAAGTATTTAAAAAATTGGCATGATCCTACGTCCACTTTAAATAGGTTTTCTTTAAAATAATGTATGTTATTTTTATAAAGTGATCTATTTTATATGCATAATACTTGCAAGTAGTATTGAATTTAATTAAATTTTAATAAAACTATTTTAAAAAATACTAAAATGCATTTTCCGTTAAACTTAGGACAACACCAAATTTTTAATTACTTGTTTCATCAATAGCAGTTGCTATCCTGATTTTTAAGCCAATTGGATAAACGTGAAAATGCTATTTTTCTAAGAGATAGAAATTTAATATAGGACGGACCATTGTAATGTCACGTTTGACGTTCTGTGACTGGTTATGACACACAACATTTCACTGTTTATGAAGTACCAGTCATCCTCCATAACTTACATACATGCATCAAACCTTTTGGACCCAAAATTGTTAGGTACCTATGTACCTCTCCTAAGTGACATCGATGGTCGGAAATTAAGTATGAAGTGACGGCGGATAATTGCAATAAACCGTTTAAATTTTATTCAACATAAATGCGACCTAAAACAACAGCTGGTTTTAAATTAGTTTTTCGAAATTCGAATGTCATAGTTCCGATTATGAAATTTGCACTTTAGTCTAACTGCAATACTCTATTTTATTTTGACACCCCAACACTACTAATCAATAGATTGGCCTTTCTAACGATACGTTTATGGATATTCAATTAGCTATTCACCCTTCTTACGCAATAGTGCCCATGCCATTTTATCTGTCTAACTATGATCCATTAATATTTCTGATTGATATAAATTGAACTTTATTATTTCAATATCATTTTTTTCTATCAGATGAAATTGAATTAAATGTCACAATAACTTCCACGTTTGGATGTCAACTTTGCCTCAATAATAACATGAATATAGTAAACAGAGAGACAGCTGCCAAATTCATTATTTCTTTACTTATTTAAGTTTCTAGTGGTTTGCCTGATATTGTTCCTTCATTTTCAATAGGGCTTTTATGACATAGCTAAGTATCTTAACAGATGTAAAAAATACCAAGAGAATGAAATGCTTCATAAATATGATAGAATTTGTGGGATTTAGTTTTAGTAAATTCATAAAAAAGTTTTCTGATAAACAACCAGATTTATTCTTTTTTTCTCCTTGAACACCTTACTACTGTGCACTATTCAAACTTTAATTGTAATATTAATTTCAATTATGTTCATCCTATCTTGTATAATAAATTTTATAATAACAAATTTACAATATTAAAAATCAAAGCTTTGACATTTGGAATTTACAGATATTACTTCTATGTGTATGAATAAATTAGATTTGAGATCAATTTCTACTGGATTCACTGTGTGAAGAATAGAACCATAGAAATCTATACATATTATGTTATTTAAATAAAAACAGTGTATGAACCACAGAGTCATAATTATTACTCTGTGATATGAACTTAATCCATGAAATTTTCAATGTTATATGTTTTAAATAAAAACCAAAAAAATAAATTTTCATGGTTTATTAATTACATTATTTTAGAAACGGAATTGTTTTTCCTCACCGAAGCTAATAATTTTAATGTAACACTAATTAGATTTTTTCTTTAAATCAATGCAAAACAAGAAAAAGCACTTGTATGGGTTTATTTTATTACCTGTATTTTATTTTCCTTGAAGATTTCTTACAGCATTGTTTCAAAGCAAGCCTTTTGTTTACTATACCCACTGTCTAAAGTGCTGGGTATCGATTTTCTATTAGTAATAGATTGCACATTCCAGCTATCAATTAAATTGTTCTAACTCATATTAGGTCTTAGCAATTACATAGTAGACAACAAGAAAGTGTGCCAAAATCTACAATGATATTTATTAGATAGAAAAGTCTTGGCTTTCGAGGCTGATGGCTAACCGTGTGTGATCGAAGGTACTAAATCTGCCGAGTCGACCGAATCTCTAACACGAGGTGTAATAATGAGAAAAGGCAGACTAAAGTACGCTTACGGACACTGCTGTATGGAAAACTAGAAAAGTTTGAATAGACTGAACAGTACTCAACTAAAGTATAACTCAAATATAACCTTGAATCTCGCATCGACATCGTTGCCGTCGTCTTCTTCTTCTTCTTCGTGAACAGATTAAACGCTAGGTATCTGTCAGATCGACAATTTTACCGCACTTCAAAATGCATAGAGATATTGAAAGAATAGGAGAAGATCCTGCTGCCATACGCTCTACACTTTCCTGAATGATATAGGCAATACATTTTATTTCTATTATTTTACCTCTCTATGTGTTCTAATGGATACCCATCCAGCTTCATATAATGTTTATAAACATCCGGAAATTTAAGCCGCGGGTGAGAAAATTTCTAGTTTTCTTTAGACTCTTCTTCTTGGGATCTAAATATGTGAACTTTATGCACGTGTGTTGAGCTCCTTGCTTTAGCAGCTAATGCTGCCTTGTCAGAACCCTCCCAACAAGTTCGAGTTTACCTTCTACTTAATATATTGGCTGTTCAGAGCAATGTACATATTTGCAGACAACGTAAATCAGATCTTATACATTTATTTAAGTTTGCTTTTATATTTTCTTCATTCCTTAGTTTTTCCATTCAAAAATGGTTATCTTATTTAGTTTAAAAGTTATATAAAAAACAGTCTGATGATAATGACAATATTCTCTTGTATTTTGATAGAGTCTATTGTTTCAATTCAAATAGATATGTAGGTATAACACAACTATCTCACGTTTTTCTTCAGTGTCATGCTTTAACTTAAATTTCCTTTAATCCTCGAATCTGATTACTTATTGATCTCCCTGTTTATGGTGCACCTAATACCTACTACACGTCCAAGAGAAATGCATCAACAGTCGGATTTATTTTATAGATGAAAAATGTAATAGACAACTCAACTGTAAACTTAGCTCTCCTGCATCAACAACAATAAAATATAGTTTAGTTCAGCGAGATTTGATGTAAGCGTACCGGTCTGTTAGATATCTTCCATTTTTGAAGATTGCTGTATATTTGTGTCTATGTAGGTACTCAGGGTAGCAAGATAAGTATTTATTGGCACATATTTGGGGAGGATATTCATTTATTTTTGAAGGCGCCTTACGAGAGCCTATTCCATTAGTAAATTGAAATTTAGTACAACTTTCCCAATTTAAATTATTGCATAAATGAGAGGATTTATTATATTAAAATAGACGGATGTTTGTTTTACAATGTAAAACTGATTCAGTGGCCATATAGTTGCAAATGTGTTCCGCTTGATATGTTCATATTTCTACGGTACCTATGACCAAATTGTCTAGTGCTAGTTACGGCCCAACACCACCCTAAAAATCTACAATGTTTCTAGTTACTCGATGTCCAAACTTCGATTCTTCAGAAGTTATGGGCTGTCTAAATCATTTAGATGCAAACTAATTTGATATTCTAACCAAGACAGGTGGTTGTTTTACAATGGAAAGCTTATATTCATTTGACTTTAAAGTTGCAAACGTATGATGTTTGAAATCCCCATTACCCATGTCCAAATTGTGTACCCTGTTAGTTATGGGCTAGGATGATTTTTCAGAAGTTGTGGGTCAATTTAAAATAATCCAATGTAAACCAATTTTGGCACCACTGGAAAGCAAATTTGATATCCCATAACACACCCATATCCAAATTGGAATCTGTTATTATGAGTAGTTAAACTATTTAGTAGGATTCATATGCATAAAATTCCAATTATTTACCCATTTCAGCTTTCTAAATCATATAATTACATTTTTAATTTCACATGTATTTAATTTACCATGTATTGCATTCTGATAACAAAATGCCAAATAGCATGAAAAACAAAGATTTTACAGCTAAAAATATGCCCATTATCCATCTAAAAGTCAATGAAGGTTCCTGGATAACGTCATGAGCTAATTTTTAGTTCAAAATATCTGAAATGGGGGAAAAACTGATTTATAGGCAGATGGAACCAATTTCTTAATTAAAAATGTGTTTTAAAAGTTGTAGATATACACTTTATGCATCTTCTGCAACTAACATTTCATTGATTAAATTTTGTTCTATATGAATGTATTTTAAAAGTTGTAGACATACAGATAATACATATTTGACACTGATCAAATGAACATTGCACTTAATAATCAACAAGTTGAACAAGTCAAAACTTTCAAATACCTTGACGCAATTATAACATCGGATGGAAGGTGCAATAATGGCCAAAACGGCATTTTTAAGAAGAAGAGAATTACTAACAAAAACATTACGACTAGAAACTAAGAAGAAAATCGTGAAGACAATTGTAAGGAGTATAGCACTATATGGAGCGGAAACCTGGACATT
>JAUYWI010090231.1:0-12350 GCA_034780595.1 Parotoplana pacifica | reverse complement strand
GAGGTATTTGAAATTTGATACTTGTTCAAGGATGTTTCCATTTACTTTGATGTTAATCTTTGGGCCTCTTTCTCTTGATATCAGCATTGTTTTCGTCTTTCTTACATTCATGTTTGAAGCCTTTCTTCTCACTGTTTTTGGCGGCTTCATCCACAATGTTCTGGAGATCTTCTTCTGTTTCTGCAAGGAGGGCTGTGTCATCTGCATAACGCCGATTATGATAAAGGATGATAACAAAATATAATCAAATCAAATATAAAAACCATTCAGTGAATAGATTCTATTAAAATAGTCTGCTTATTGACTGCACTGGAGCTCCAATAACGGCGCATAAAATCAATGACCATCCTTCTATTGCAAGACAAGATGCCATTATCCTAGCCCAATGAAAGCGGTCAACTGCCCTCTCCTCAAAAGCTACAAGTACCGAATCTGGAAAGAAGCATCTCCCAAATGTAGTCATTGTCCGGAACCAGAAGAGGACACCACCGACCTGCCAATTGATTGCCCACGCTCGGAAGCCATACAACCCAATGTATTTAGGGCACCGATCATCAGCACCAGAATTATTGTGGTTACAATTCCAATGAAAGACTGCCGTATATGATAGAATTCTGTCGAATCGGCGGAAGTTCAACAACAACACGTCAATCTAGTTTTTATATGCTTCTTAATAAAGTATTTATGCTGTATAATTAAAATATACACCGGTGGAATATATGATTACATAACACAAGACTGCCATAAAAACACCTATCAGCCGGAATGTTATAGATAACACAATATTGTAAGTGCATATACGTGACTGTGACCGAACGGTAGAATAACGCAAGCTAATATACAGGTAATGCATTAAGTGCAGGTTTAAGTGTGTTATATCAAGTTAATGAGTAATACCAAAAGAAAATAAAGAAAATATGTGTACAGCGAATGGCAAACGAGAGTAAAGCGGTAATTTATTTCGTGATAGCATTAGGGTTCATATTTAGTTTTTAAAAAGGGGGTATAAAATCAGACTTGCCTCCTAAAAAATAGTTGCTGAATAATCGATGGTCTACCATTTGTCATTGGCTGCTTTAGTATTAACAGACACACATTATCTATGCTTTATTTTTAATAGATATGTCAATTTTTTTATCATACTTATTCGTCCATCAAGTTGTTTTGTTACACTGACCCTTTTGAGAAAGCAGTCAGACTGTTATTGTGTTTCTGAATTTTATTAGAAAACATATGCCACCGGTTGATCATCTAAAACTACATCAATTGACGTATTGGTGCTTTAAGTGTTAAATGGACCATTAATTTAAAACAGAATTGTCGATAATATGGATCGAAATAAATTGATTGATATGAAAAGGAGACTTGAAGAGGATAGTCCTCCCTCATGTGTATTGAGAAGATTTTATTTAACACCGGGGTGACATCATCTTGTTTCTGACGTGTCATAACATTAGGACAAATGCTAGCACTATCGCTGCTAGAGTTCTGCCTGTTTAGCTGAGGAGACCCAACAAGGCCCAAACAGCTGTCTTGGGCTATCATTTGCGAGTAATATAGATAAGTAGTATATTTTTATCAAATTATTCCTGTTTCTTTCTTATTACTCTTAAACACATTAACCCTGCTAGAGTTATTCCTGTTTGGTGGAGGGGTGGAATTTGAAACGTAATCAAATGGATTAAAAAATGACCTTTAAAGTACCGGTGTTGGAAAAAACCTCCATAGAGGAACACGTATACTTCGCCATGTATATATCATAGACTAGCTTTTTATTGCAGACATTATTCATGGACGGATGGCCAAGCTGCTGGCTTAAGAAACTCTGGGAACGTTTAATCTGTCGCAAGGGCCAGACGTGTTATCAATTGTTTCATAAGCACTCCCCATTTCAATTAGATTTCAGTAACTTAGTGGACTAAATAATGGGTTTAAGCAGAACCAGCTGATTAAAGATCAATATTTTCAAACAAATTAATAAGCAAGTCGTCGTTTAAGATCCGAAATTGCAATTTTGACTGGCAGCATTTAAAATAATTGTACAAACTTATAAACCATTTTAACTTTTAGTTTACACATTGAAAAATAAATACAAATATGTTATAAATAAAACAGATATCTCAAAATATAGCTCTATAATTTAATATCTATGGTTCTTATAATTCCTATCAAAATGATAAAAAGCTCTAGTTTTGGAAACAAATTAGGGTGCCTTGTTTGAAGTTGAACAGCGCTTACCAAATCTAGAAATTAATTAATAAGAAGTATTGTTTTTATGTTACAAGTAAAAGAATCTAAATGTGTGAAATCATCATCAATAACCACAGACAACACATTTGATTAGTTGTTGCTGTCCATTAACAGAATACAGAATTATGCTACACCCACATCCAGTGAATGTGTGGTTATACTGCTACAGTGAAAACGAATTGTTAACTAAGTTAATTGAATAATAAATAACAACTAAATGTCTGCATTTCATACATTCATTACGTAAAACGGAATAAATGGCTCAAATAAAAGCCTTAGATAACGCACTACTGACCCCCCGTTTTACAAAATGCAAAAAAAAATCGAAGAACGGAACACATTCTTCATTACGTATTTACTAACGGATGCTAAATTAAAATGCATAGATTTTGTGTTTTGTATAAAGAAAAATAAACAACTCTTTTTTAAATTCAAAAATACACCCCAGAAAAACAATGTCAGATCTTCCATACCAAATTATATATATTTTACTGTTGAAGTGTTTTTGATTAAGATTACAGCTGTGTTTGAATCTGAGAATGTAGACATCTACTCTTTTAATTTTGAGATAATCAATAGTCAGACTGAAATGGAAATTAAACTGAAATTTTGATTAAAAAATCCGAATAAAATGAAAGTTTAATAACTGCTACTTCACCTAACTGAAATTTTGATAAAAACATTGTGATTATGTCATTGACATGACGTTATATGTGGGTAGTAAGAAAATAGTTTTGCCTTATCCTATAATCTGTGTAGTCACAAAAATTACTTAGACAATTCAACCATCAATTGCCAATTGTAGAACAATGCGTAAGTAAATTTTTTTCTTACAATTGATAATTTAAATTCAGTCTAAATATCAAATTAAATAGTTTCTTTCAAAATTTAAATGCAATTCAGATTTTAAAGTTTGTGTGGCTCCGTTTGCGACATTTTCAGATTCTTGTCCACAGACAAAAAATACATAAATGAAAACTGTGTTTGATTAACAAAAAGTCAAATAAAAATACTTAAATGATGCAATGCACCGTAGGAAATTGTTACGTTATCAAATAAGACAAATCAATGACATAACTTACACCATCATCACATGAAACAAGTTAATGAAAAAGGCACACCAACACCATAACAAATCTATTTTCTAATGAAATACACACCAAATTTTGAGATTACTAATGTCAGCACACAAAGAATCTTCATCAAATTGATATAATTAACAAAATATTAAAATTAATAATCGGGTTTCTGAACACGAAAAAGTACATTTCATATTTAGGATCAAGGTAATTTGCTCCTGGCCAATGTATTCAGTAATACAGGAATTCAATCTATTACATACACACTTTTCTGAATAGTTTAAATGTCACAGTGCGCCTTTACTAATTCGATGGTTGTATTTATTTTCAAATATGTTCATTTCGATGGACAATTTTTAATATTCCCAGCGACAGATTTTCAGAATATGGCCAAAGTCCATGGTGGTGGTATTTGAAACAGAAATGTTGATATAACTACTCAAGAAGAATAATCGCTTTACTGATCAAATGGTTTGATACAGGTACTAGGTTTAATATAAGTACTAGTTTTTGTACAATATACAGATAGCTCCAAGAAAATATAACGAAAAATGGCTTGGTCATTTGAAACAACTAAGTACACAGAACGGGATAGCACTGTTGCACTTTGTTTTGCAATGAATGTTCATAAGTTAAACTGTGTGTTTTGAGGTTGTTTTGTAATGTTTTCTCTTGAACTATAGATTTTGTGCTTATGCGTCTGTGCTGTAGTTTTAATGAAAGAGAAACACATTTGTCCAGTATTTAGTTTCAATTTGAATATCCCACATATTGGAATTTGGGACTTTGACAATAAACAATCGCTGGAAGACTTATCAATTGTGTTTTTGAAATTTGTATATTTAAAATTATATAATACCATTGAGATAGTCAAAGAGAAAATGTTTGTTAATTAATAACTACATATATGTATATAGACGCTATTTTAACCAAAAAGTATGTAATAATATTTCGTTAGGAAAGACGTCATATTGGCTTTGGGATTATTGATAGTAAAGCCGTTCATTGAATGTTATTTGTGGATTCAATGCCATCTTTATTGTATTTGGAGCCATTGACAAAAAAACGTAGCTGGCAGACTTCTTAAATCTTTAAGAATTCTTCAATTTCTGAAAATTGTAAAGCAATTGAGATCAGTAATAGGCAAGTTATCGCACCCACTTCTGGCGCACCGTGATTCATATTTCTTACGTTTCTAGCAACAATTTATGAAAAACATAATTCACATTGACGGGCAGATTACAATTCACTCATTTATAGTCTTTACATATTTATTTGCCTAGTTAATTATTTGCTTTAGTATTTTGCTATAACGTTTAGTGCACCGTATACTTACTTATATTTCATAAACAATTATTTGGCTTTTTAATGACAGCAATTTAATTATTGTTCCTTTCAACAAATGGTTGGAAAAGACTTTATTGTAACAAAAGTCAGATAATGCTTCTTATGTACACAAAAAATATTTTTAATAATGATGGTGGACATTCTTTGAGTACGTAAAACATAAAGATTAAAATACAAATCAGATAACATAAGAATACAATGTGTTATTGTTTGCTTTCACAATTTTTAATTAACAGTCCAATGTGTTGTGTTAAGCTGCACTTCTGGTGGTTTTTCAATTCGGAGGCATTCTCACTTTAAAAGAATATTGCAAAATTAAGTTTAAAGACAAGAATGAGAAACAACTATGACCTAAATTGTTGCTGCAAGACTCTCTTATATAACCTCCACATGCTACTAGTATTTGTGCAATTACAGTAGCATTGATGCTTATTTATTACATTTTAAAATTCCCATATACTGTAAATAGTTTCCATTTGTCTGATTACTCTCTAGCGCAACTTCAAACAGATAGCGTTTCACACACAACGTTTTGAGATGATTTGGTTATACATTACATAGTAAAATCTTTGTATTCGTTCAAATTAGTCTTCGTTATTTCAATTTCCTATGATTTAAAATTTGTGTTTGTGGTTTTGGGTTATAATGTAGAGTATTCTTATTCCATGATGTCATAAACATATAAAATATTAACGTGGTAGCACACAAAATGAATTCCTTTTCCTGCTAAACTAGCACCACGCCAAATATAATGAAAAATCAATAGTGTAAACAATGGGCCAATTGGATGAATATGAGAATTTAAAATGCTATTTTTAGGTGAGACGACATTAGCATAGGAACACGCATTTTATTGTCCAATTTTCTCTAAATGACCTAAAAGGAAAACTTTGCAAAACAAAACGTAGTTTAAACTTGTATGCTAATTTATTTCATAACTAATATCTAGACCATTTAAAATGGTTCAAATTAAAAGGTTGCTACTCTGTCAGAGGAGTAAAGGTCCACGGAGGTACAACAAACTCTCATGCCGAAAACGTAGACATGGATGGAGAAAGCTGCTCATAGCAAATATTCAAACCGCAAGCTAGGCTGAATATTTCTGAAACAGTGTACGAAGCCTCCTCTGTTCAAATTAATTATAAGATTATACACACCTCGGACTATATATCCTCCGCGGTAATCCTCTGTGAAACCCCATCTGCCTTCCCGATTAAAACCATAAACTGCAATCCAACAATAATATTCTGTGTTGTTGTGTATTTTGGACGCATTTACAATTTCCATAAAAGCACCATTATTTAAATATCTAATCTAAAAAACAAAACCGACATTTAGATCTTTAAATATAGTAAATAGACTGATCTATGGAAAGGACTGGATTCGGCTTCGACCAACTTACACTCCAAAATTCAGTGAGCTTGCTTTTCTATTGGTATTGCATTTGTGACAGAAGAGGGCTCCCAAATATTGAATTTCAAGTCGTTGAGAAATGGGAAATGCCCACATTTAAACTATTAATGATCACCTCCTCACCGCGAGAATTGCCCCTGATGTCGATGAATGTTATTGCTATTTTAGTTATATCAATATTTTAAAAATATTGGCTAAGGAATTCAACATTTTGTAAAATGCTTTTTGTGAAAATTACATACTTTCAGATGTTCAATGTATTATTTTTGTTAATTAGGTACTGAAAAATTTACCGTTTAACGACTTTGTTAGCTCTAACATTTTAATATATATCGAATAATACATAACATGGTGCCCTTGTATTGATTAATCTTGTTACCATCAATGAGACGGGGGTCTAACACGCCAAACAGCAACACCAACTTTGGTTTTCAAAGTCTCAAGAACTAGGTGTTTTGGAGATAGGGTATTTTTGATTGCAGCTCCACATATCTGGAATTCACTAGCTGCTTCACTGAGGTTAATAAATGATTATGCCACTTTTAAATGGCAACTGAAAACATATTATATATTACTTTCATTTATATATGTATGTAGGTATGATGTACGATGTTCCTTAGATGTATGGACAACAGACTTTATATGAACCTTCGTGACATAAATTTCTATAAAATTAATATCTACTATAAATGTAATAGTGCCTTTGACATTGCTGTGCAATATGAGGCGTTCTATAAATACATAGATACATATAATTATTTATTATTAAAGCATCCAAAAACCGAAATCAAACACATAAAATGATTTCAAGTATTTTGGCGTTTGAGTTAATAAGTATTTGACCTTATGATCTTTAATTTCCATTCGCTTTGCATTGAATTCATTTAATCTTCCGTAACTATACAGAAGTGATGACAATTCCTAAGCATATTTAATTGTTGATATACCATATTGGTGCTCGTAGCAACTGCTGCTAAACATAAATTTAATTAGACGAAAGTTCATATATATGGTTGCTAAGGTTTAAAGTTATCTAATGCCAATTAAACATTGTTAGGAAAAAATCATTTCTGAAACTTCTTAGAAAAATCTAATACGAATTAAAAGTTATCTACATTAATTAACGTTTTACAGGGTCAAATACATTGTTCCCTAACGACAGTTCTTAAGCTGAAATTAGATAA
Source organism: Parotoplana pacifica (assembly GCA_034780595.1). Classification (NCBI taxonomy): domain Eukaryota; kingdom Metazoa; phylum Platyhelminthes; order Proseriata; family Otoplanidae; genus Parotoplana; species Parotoplana pacifica. Next base: position 5,077 of record JAUYWI010090231.1, on the reverse strand, counting down.
AAAGACCTTTTATGCTAACTAAGGATACTTGTGGTGTAATACCCATAAAAGCAATGTTGCTTTGAAACCCTAGTAATGATTTCTGATAAAAGCTTTGTTATATGGAGTATATCTGTAAACATAGCTAGTTTTAATGTAATTAATGTGTTTTTAGCAGTATTTACCCAACCACTGTTATATGGATAAATTGTTACTGTGGGATATGTGGGTCTGAGAGCAACTTATTTTACATCTTTTACCAAAGTTATTGTAGGTGCCATTTTTTCATAAATATTTAGTAAAAGATTATAAAAAACATGAAAAGAGTACGAAGTTTTTTAAAATTTTGTCACAGTATGACATTGATATAACGTCAGAAGAGCATTTCACATTTTCATGATAATTGGTCCAAAGTAGTACTTTTATCAACCTTATAAGCCAGTGAGATTAAAATGCTGCTCACCGAGGAAAGTGAGAAGAACTAGATGACGAGCGGCACTCAGGTGGAGCGAAAACATCAAAAGGTTTGTCGGAACTAGACAAGAGAAGTTATGCTGAGGCATTCGCCATGCAGTGGGCTTACACAGGCTAATTCAATACAATAGACAAGGCTGAGCTCAGAGCTTTGCAGTAAAAATGTTAAATAATAAATCATACAATATTTTGATTGTTCTTTGAAAATTAGAAGATAACAGAAATTCAGTCAAGCAAATAAAATACAGAAACCAATTATACATAAATTAACAATGTGATTTATATGTATTGTTGATAGAGTTGATTTATAGAGTTCCTTTATATTTTGATAGACTCCATTTACAATGAAAGGAAGAATTCAAAAATATTTTTGATATGTTATTATATTAAATTTTATGGCGTTTATTTATGCAAGTACTTTTGGTTTGGATAAAAGAAAACTCAGATATTGAAACTAAGGTTTAATGTTGTCTAATACCCATAAAAGCAGTGATGTATATGATGTTGCTCTATATGATTGGCGTTACTATCACCAAAATGTACAAATTAAAACTAGATGTTCAAATACATATTTGTAAAGCGTCTTTGTTGCTATCTGATATGGGCGTCCCTAGGAAGCGCACAACAAATGGGAATGCGGATTATTACTCATCATCCCAAAGTTAGACTTCGCGCCCAATTTTACTAAATGAAGATGGAAAAGAAGATGGAGGGAGACAAACAGAGAAATTAAGAAAAAGCCACTTTATGACAATGTAGTCACACACCTCGTAAACTCCTTGTCTAAGCTGATAATATTTGGAAGAGGTACTTACCATTAGAGCCGCAACAAATCACAAATTAGAAATGCGGAAAACATTGCAACCATTAATAAGAAGGGCTCAAAAACTTTTTCTCTATTATCCTGTTGTGGAGCATAGTGAGTAGCAGATGAACCATTGGAAATAGGAACAAAAGTATATTCTATCAGGATCGTAATATAAATAGTTAACTACAGACTCACTGTTGGATCGCTAACAACATTTTCCTGGGTACTCCACCGCATGACATAATACTCCAATGGGTTCTTGATTTTGCATCGGAGCTTTAGGGACTGACTTGCGTTGACATGTTTAACTATCAGTTTATTGAAAGTTGAAAAAAATTGAAATGGATGGGCTGTTTAATAGAAAATAACATCTTTCACGGCAGATATCGATTAAAGGAAAATAAAAATTCGAAACAAAACGAATTTATGAGGACATTTTTAGGTACCAAAGCAGCAAACAAATGCTGGAATGTACCTAACTGTACCTAACTGTACTTTAGTCTACCTGAGTCTACTTGAGTGTACCTAACTGTACCTGAAGGTACTTACCATATCTTACTCTTTCTTTATACTTCAAGTTTTGAAAATAGAACTATAACAACCACATAATAACTATAATAACTACATAACTAAGTACATTTATTGCCCTACAAGTAAACCATTTATCTAATAAGACTTTAAATGTATATTTAACAATCTTTAGCATTAATTCAGTCAGTAGTTTTAATAAAAGCCCATCAAACTTTATTCAAAGCTGTGGACCGAAACAACTTTAATCAATAATTTTACATAATACCAAAGATTTGTTGACGATAAAATTTTATTCCTATTCCTAAAACACCAAAACTGAGTGCAGTAAGAAAACGAAATTATTTATTGGAGCACAACACAAATTTCACATGTCCACAACACAAGTTCCAGTACATGTAAGTGCGCTCAGGTCCACATTACAGGTTCCAGTACATGTAAGTGCGCTCAGGTCGACAACACAGGTTCCAGTACATGTAAGTGCGCTCAGGTCCACAACACAAGTTCCAGTACATGTAAGTGCGCTCAGGTCCACAACACAGGTTCCAGTACATGTAAGTGCGCTCAGGTCCACAACACAGGTTCCAGTACATGTAAGTGCGATCAGGTCCACAACACAGGTTCCAGTACATGTAAGTGCGCTCAGGTCTACAACACAAGTTCCAGTACATGTAAGTGCGCTCAGGTCCACAACACAAGTTCCAGTACATGTAAGTGTGCTCAGGTCCACAACACAAGTTCCAGTACATGTAAGTGTGCTCAGGTCCACAACACAGTTCCAGTACATGTAAGTGCGCTCAGGTCCACAACACAAGTTCCAGTACATGTAAGTGCGCTCATGTCCACAACACAAGTTCCAGTACATGTAAGTACGCTCAGGTCCACAACACAAGTTCCAGTACATGTAAGTGCGCTCAGGTCCACATTACAAGTTCCAGTACATGTAAGTGCGCAGATCAATAAACAACCTACATGGCGAAATGCGCAAGTCCACCCACAAGAAACAAACTCTCTCGCTCGTACGCAAGAGTAGTTGTGGAATTACAACAAAGTAAAAGTACATAGACACGAGAAAACACACTTTATAATTATAAAACGCAGCAGTAAGCAGTCCGACATTTCATAAATGAAACACGCATTGTAAATGCACTTGGCTAGAAGGGATTCTTTTTTCTGTAAATTAGAGATACCTAATTTGCAATCAAGATGGAAAGTATAGATTGTTCTTTTACCTGAAAATCAGCTTAACGGAAAGGGAAATGCGAAACAAACAAAGTCATATATATAATCGCATGCATCATCTGCAATATGGCTTATATTGGAGCAACAGCAAGACCAGTTAAGCATAGAATCCATGAACATACTTTAGGAAAATTGTTCTCAGCATTAACGGAATACTACAAGAACAATCACTCAACGCAACAGACAATATACAAGACTTCATCAGATGGGAAATTCTACATTACAACCTCGTTCATCTATACAAACGAAGAATAATAGAGCCAATGTATATCAACAATTGTTCAAAAGACCTGCTGATGAATGTTTGTGTTGGCTTAAAATTGAATTTATGAATCTAAAGACTATCAGTATCGTATTTTTTAGAATTTTGTAAATTGTAACAAAGTCTCTCATAATCATATATTATGTCAGAATTCTATTTTATTTTATTTTTTATACAGATCTTTTATATTTTGTCAATTTTGTATACAAAGTCTATCAGTATCACATTTTAAAACTGTCAGAATAGTGTTTCAAGTGTATTTTGCCTTACATAAATTAGCGGCATTTGTGTTCTAATCTGACACTGATGAAGGCACTGAGTCGAAAATTTTGTCAATCAATAAAAACATTAAGTATCTGAAGAATATTTTTCTTATATTTTAACACTATTGGTGGAATGAAATCCTTACTACCGCAACATTTTAAAAATAATAAACAATATTTGACACTCACTACTAACATCATGGTAATGATATAACAACCAAAAGATGTTCAGAAAAATAATATATGACTTTAACATAGAAACCGCATTTATTCAAGATCAAAGGAAACTACCTGATATTGTGCATAACTTTTATTACAACCAAGATGAAGCATAAATAGATGGCCAGGAGGAAAACTTGGCCATTTAAAGTGCTATCTAGTGCATCCCAAATCCGCCAAACGGTCCAGTCAGAAATAAAACTTTTAAGTTGTTATAATGCAAACAATAACAAAAATACGCTGCTGAAAATATGTAGTAAAGGACAATTAGGCTATTAAACAATGCTTCCAAATTTGTATTCTACATATATTATCTGGAAATGATTAATTCTATTTAGATTTTTTCTGAAAAACAGTAGCTTTATATTTGTAGTTTGGCTTCACTAAAGTCTTTGATCTATTGAATCATAGAAAACTATTTGCAGTAATTGAAAAGATTAAAATACGTTTTCACGAAAGAAGACTGATAACAAACATACATTTAATGGAGACAACATAATAATAACTTATAATGTTGTCTCCATTAAATGTATGTTTGTTATCAGTGTTCTTTCATATCATCTAACTTATATATTATATAAGTTAGATGTTACTATGAATTGTCAGACGTTATACTTAGAAAGGGGTGTGCAGGAGAGCCTAGAGGTCGGGAGTGAAGTCAGGACAGTTATGACCTAGGAGAGGGCGCTACGGAGGGATCTAAATGATGACCCGAAGGAAAAACATCTCGATTGCCTGCCACATTTGCCAAAGCTGGTGGCATCAGCACTGCTCCACTCTCAGCAGACAAGAAATTCAACAAATGATCATGCCGTGGACATGCCCCAAATGCATAGCCACAAGACAAAACAGAGACCCTACGACAATCCAATCACCCACCCAAACGAATACAACAAACCGTGTCAAGAAGACCATAGTGAACAGGAAGAAGAATTTCAATAGGAACAAGAGATGGAATAATAGAAAACTGGTTCAAACCATTCGCATCCTTCAAATCAACATCAATGGAATTCAGTCGAAGAAAGAAGACCTAGCCAAGCTAATTGAAGAAAACAACATAGATATCACCATGATTCAAGAGACCAAGCTCACCAAGAATAGCAAATTCCACATGAAAGGGCACACCATCTTAAGGAAGGATCGCACCATCGGCAGAGACGGTAATCTCATTGACAACAACATTCAAAAAGGTGGAGGAATAGCTTTCCTTATCAGAGACAACATTCACTACGCTAGTAAATCACCGAACAGCACCGCAGCGAATGACAACACTACCGAGACTGATACTGTCACAATCCAAAA
>JAUYWI010090220.1:0-12351 GCA_034780595.1 Parotoplana pacifica | reverse complement strand
GGGTACCCAAAAAAAATCGCCGTTTTATGACTATATTTCTTTGGACAAAACGGCGATTTTTTTTGGGTACCCCTATATATACAATGATTTTATAGGTATTTGACCACATGAAACCTTAGTTAACATAAATGAACTTTCCTCTAATCAACTTTAAACTTTAAAAAAAACTGTTGCTAGCAACATCAACAAACTATTTTTACAAATTTATTGGTATTTAACCATTTAAACACTTAGTTATCATATATTAATTTTTAATTTGTATACTTTTCTTTAAGGAACTGTTTTTAGGGACACCAATATTGCATAGTAGCTATGATTGTTTTACAAATACATTACATATAACTACTGTTATGAGTATTTTACAAGATGAAACCTTAATAGGCCTACCACATGTAAACTTTCTATTTCTTACTTAGCAACTGTTGCTAGGGATACCATGATTACATAGTTTTGATTTAATCTTGAAGGAATGTTGTTTTTTATGTTAAAGCCATATTTATATTTTTACACATATTTTGGTTGGATTACATTCATTACTATGATGTTAGTGCTATCGAAGGCTTGACTGATATTATTTATTATTTTAAATGTTTGCTGCAGTAAAGATTTCATTCTACATATAGAAAGATTTTTATTTTATAAAACTTTCATTTTAAAGATATTTGATTACATGCTAACTTTAGCTAGTATTATCACTTTTACAAAGCAACCATAAATTATATGAATTCTTAAAACAAGAATGGAAATTAATGACCATAAGCTCAAACCTTATAATAAGTGAAATCATTTTTGGGTATGAGCTCTTACAATAAATGGTATTTTAAGATATTAGAGCTAACAAAGTCAATAAACATCTGAAAATAAATATTATAAATTCAAATTCTTGGGTGCCAAGAAGCTAACGTATGGAAATTGGACATCTACAATTAATTTATAAAATGTTGACTTTGTTAACTCTAATATTTATAAATATTATTTATCTAAAAGCACAATAACATTTATATAGTAAGAGCTAACACTCAAAATGATTTCACTTATTTTATGTTTTGAGCTAACACACTTTCTGAAATTTTGGTATTTAATTTGTTAATGCTTTTTTTATGTTGATACATTTTATGTTGTAAAAACTGCCAAATATAAATAAAACATCATTTAGCATTTTCTGCCAGGTGTTCTAATTCTTTTCATTGAGAGATTAAATTGGAATGCATTACATTATGTAATTTTTGATCAGTTTTTAATATTATTTTTTTAGTGGTTAAATATGTTTTATTTCATATAGTATTAAACACTTCGTGTTAAGAGTAATAATAAAAAACAGGTATACTTTGATAAAAATATACTACTTATTTATATTACTCGCTAATTATAGTCCAGGACAGCTGTTTGGGCCTTGTTGGGACCTATCAGCCAAGCATAATCACAGCCTGAGCAATATAAAATGTTCGTATATTTCATATCAAGTTATAAAAGTAAGGAAAAATAGCACAGCAGCACTAGAAAAGAGAAAGCAGAAAACAATCAGGAAAATATGTTGAAAAACCTGTTTTTTATTAAAGGGCTCTCACGCTGTCAAAGCAGGTCCAGGGCAATTTATGTTAAGAGTAATAACAAAAAATAGGCATACCTTGATAAGAATATACTATTTATTTATATTACTTTTAATCCACTTTTATTAAAATTGGAAAAAATAAGCAAATGACGAATGTTGAAAATCTCTAAAACCGTTCCAATTAACCCATCCCTGTTTGACTATATTCTTTTTTAAAAGTTTGTGTCTCAGTCAGCTATGTAAGTAGACAATCTTTTTTTAAGTAAATAAAAACTGTTTAAAAAAATCAAATTTAAAAAACATCTGGGACAGACAAAAAACGCAGTTTCGTAACAACTTTTTGCTGCACAAAACAAGCACTGACATTTTATGGGACAAGGCCTACAAACAACTCATAATACATTTTATGAGTTTGAAAGACATTTCCTCATCCAGAATATAGGATCTGGACTTTGTGCTACCCATAGCACCAACAACAGTCAAATAATTTTTGGGCAACCCCTTTATAAAACAATTTGATACAACGTCTCCATAGTCTGTTTATTGCAATATATAATTTTCGAATTTATACAAATTGTTTCTCTGATCAAAATAATCATTCTTCCTTTATTATTGAAATAATGAGTGCATATCTCTATTTTAAGTCGTCCATGTACCATTTATTGGGAACATGCATTGAACATCATAACTTCTCTTGGGAGTATCAGCAACTATTTTACACAAAACTGCTGGCTGAATGATTAAGCTGTTCTAGCAGTTCTTCAGCGGATATGCATGGTTGTGATATCCAGGCCAACTCAGAAATATTGATCAGCTAAATTAAAAATAAAATAAAGTTGTTATATATTGCCAGCTTTGCTCCGAATTATAGTTTAAATTACCAATGCATAGCTTCGGATTCATAGACAAAAGATGAATTATCTGCATCATTTTACTTACACGGAGATAGAGTTATATATTTTTTACTTATTATATTCCACATGAAATGTTTTCTGGCGTAGGTTTTGCAACAGTAAACAAACAACTAATGAGATAGTGTTAATTATGTTTTTTATTTAAGATGGGAAACGAAATATAGTATAGTCGAACCTATTGTGTTGCTTACAAAGATATTTAATATTTTCAGGATGTGTGACAAAAGAAAAAACCAACAATTTTAAAATAATATAATCTATGTTTAAAATCCAATAGTTTTTAAATAAAATACTACTACAAAACCTTTAAGTAGGATAATAGCATAAAAAAGAATTGATTTGTTTTCAAATTAAAAACACTCGACTAATTCATTTTTATTTGGGTGTACCATCATTAATCATAGTTTTAAAATAGTAAAATAATATGAGACTTAAATTAAAACTGAGATGATTCAAAATGTAAAATTCATCATCCTTACCTTTATCATAATCCGTCCGAATTCATTTTCCGGTGCTCTCCATTTTTTTATCATTTGTTGAATTCGATCTAAATCCATATTGACGGTTGAAGTGCTGTCAAATTGAGTCTCCGTGTAGCGCCATGTTAGATAACGACATTGGTAGGCATGATGTCGTGTCACGCCACATGTGGAGCGAGACACGCGTGATGATGTCACTTGTGACAGATGAGAGACAGTGTGGTTCTCAGATTGTTCTGTTGAATTTACCACATCTGGACTAGGCTGCAATACAACCGCTCCACGATTGCTGGAATTGATTTGGGAACTTTGAGACGAATGCGATGGATAGGATACCATTGGATTTTGATGTAAAGAATTGCTACTGTTACTCAAAGCTGCCACCACCGGTGATATGGATGCTCGTGGATTTCGATGTTGATTGGAACCGCCCAACATCTGTAGACTGGACGCTGGGGAAATGCTCGAATTATTGGTTCGACTTACGGCTAAAGAATTTGCTGAGAAGCAGCTGTTCTGTAGCATGCTGTAGACCAATGAGCCATCCTCATTGATTGGGGTTTCCAAAACCCGATTTTCTGGAACGTTCTCTAGCGTAGAGATGTTTTCATAAACTGCTTTCTTTGCTTCTATGACCTCATGCTCAGACTTAGAATTATGTTCCAGGGAACCACCCGACCCCTCACTGGTATACGAAATTCTACGTAGGTCATCTTTACGTCTGGTGGCTTTAAACTTGGCCGGAGATGGTTGCTGTTGACGACGATTTGGAGTTGCATTGGATAAACGAGATTGTGTGTGTCTACTTTCAGGTGTTTCTGTTCTGTAGTTTGACTCAGCAAATAGATTCTGAAGTGTGTTGAAGGATGTCAGTGATGATGGGGCATTGAGTTGACTGGGAATTGAGGAAGACAAGTGGGAGGTCTGTTGGTGGTTATGGTGACCGATTAGTTCTTGCTTGGCTTTGAATATATCTAAAATAAGCTCAAACATAATGAGCGCATAGGATCGAATGTCTGTTGCATAACATTTGTTCTGAATGGCACTCATAGCCACATGATGACATTCCTGAGATTCCACTAGAGCCGGATTGTTATGCGAACTGATTCTAATATTGACATCATCCACTTGTTGACTGTTCTCAAAATTGCCAACTACAATTCGGACTTCATCCTATAATTTAAAAATTGTTATAAAATTCTTTTATCTCCCCGCCACATAGACTAAACTAAACTAGCAAAGACGTTAAGAGGATATTTTGTAAAATAGTTCAATTCAATTTGGATAACGTTAGAAAACATAATTGTATATTAAAATTCAGCATTGTTTTTCTTAAGATAATAATTTTTAATGATAAATGTTCCTCAATTGTTGGAGTTCGCGTGGGTGACAGCCGAATATCTAATCTTCGATATGCTGATGACACAACAGCTTTGGTAGGAGAGAATCATTGCAATGCAGGGAAATTTCTGCACCTGGTGAAAACAGCCGGAACGAAACCAAATATGAAACTAAATGCAAAGAATACCAAAAGTATTAACGTGCCAACCAGTATACCCTACAGAGGTGATTGCAGTAGACGGTACTTAGGATCGATAAAGAAGATCGATGGAGATTGCTCAGATATTTGTGCAAGACTTGGAATGGTGAAAGAGCAGTGCCATCAGTTAACACCCATTTGGAAAGATACTGGAATAACCCTGTGAAGGTAAAATTTGTGAAAGCACTGGAGTGGACAATTGCAACGTATGGAGCAGAAGCTTGGACGCTAAAGAAGACATGGAAAGAATCGAAGCGGCGGAGATATACTTTTACAGAAGAATGATGAGAGTGAGTTGGACTGAAAGATGTACCAATCAAAATATCCTAGATACGCTGAGTGTCAAGATAGAACTTCTCTCTGCTGTCAAGAGGCGGAAGCAAATTCTCTTCGGGCACATCTGTCGTTGTCCTGAGCAACAGTTAACCAAACCAGTGCTGCTGAACAACCCAACAGGAAAAGGCGTAGAGGTCGCCCCATCACTTTTTAATATTCCGATAATGTGATGAAATGGCTCGGCAATCGCACAGTTGAAGAAGCAGCAGAAAGTGCCCAATATCGTCTAGATAGAGAGCTCGTGTTAAAGAACCGACTGACGGAAGGCGGCCAAGTATTTCCATAGATGATAGCCGAACATGATGATGATGACAAAAGTAAAAATGAGGATTTACAAATTTCCTGTTTAAAATTGCAGAAATTAGAGTAATTAAATATCTGGCTACAAGAAATTTATAAATCTTACCCGAATAGAATTGGAGGTGGTGCCAATCCATATTGTTGCTGACGAAAGCTGATTGTGCACAACTCTCAACTTTCGTAAGTGAACCAATGCTTTGGCGATATCCAGTGCTATCATGTGGCATATCTCCTCACTCAGCGGCCAACGACAATTGAAAAGAAACTGGCGAAGCGTTCCAAATGGAAAGTACTGCGTGCATAGAACTCTATAACAAACAATATAAAAGGATACATATTTTTACGATAGAGATAAATATAAATTAAACGTCTAATTATAGATTTTCTTATATCGGTACATAATTCTAGCTTGAAGAGAAATATTTAAATTTTGACATAAAGGTAAACAGAAAAGATGGTTTAGGGAATATACTGTCACAAAATACATTGTACGAATATGCAGAGCAGCCGGTATCCGAGTGGTTAGCGCGCTGTACTTCGGATCGGGAAATACCCTATTGGAGATTCAGTCGTAGGACACTATCAAGTAACTTGGGTTCCGAAAGTGCTCAGGGACTGACAGCCTAGTAGTCAATGAGCCTGTCTTAGCCCAAGGACCGTGAAGAGGTTGTCAATGAGTTGCCCCTCGAAGTATACAATGGGTTTGGCTACACCATGTGTAGCTTGCAAAATGCACAGCATTAAAGGCTCTTTGTCGCTGTTATCGGCTACAGACATTAGTCGGCTTAATAGGTACAGAAATAGGACGAAAAAACGTCAAAATAAATAAAATCGAACAGCGAAAAATATTTTAAAATGGTCGGTTTGATAGGAATATTTAAATTCTAGATAAAATAAGAGTTTAGAACTTCTCGCTATAATATCAAAACCATAGAATCATGTGGCATCTTGATTTACATAAACAAAAAGTTAAGTTGTTATTCTTTTAGGTAGGTACCTACATTTTGTAGGCTAACTGCTTTGCTACTAAGGTCTATCTTTTAACAAATAAATAAATTACCGATGTTGTTTGGTAATGGAATAATCAGTCAGACTTGTCATAGCTGCAGAGAATTTATTTTGACTGTTGGCCCAACATATCGCATCTAGATTATTGTGTGGATCGCTAGCAATCTTCAACCCCGTTGCAATAGTTGCTTTCCAGGCCTCCTGAACTTCCGGGCTGAAAACACGTAGATGACCTCTGTGCAGATTTTGTTGTCTCTCTATGGTTGCACCATAGACAGCTTGCTTCGGTGTTGCCTTGTCCTGCCAGGTCACCTTGAAACTAAAAGTGTGAGATGGACGTACAGGATCTGATGACGTCACACTGCCGTTACTTAATTTTGCCTAAAAATAAATGGAGGATAACAACAAGATGTGTCACTACTATTAAATCAAAAAATTAGAGATAAGTATTTGCAAAATTTTAATTTATGCATTGTCTATATTATATGATATACACTGCATAGGCTTTGTCCAGTTAAGAATTATTTTTTTCTTTTAAAATATGTTAAAAAATTATGTATTCATATAATGATTTATTCACTATCATGTTCCCAACCAAGTTATTGATAACTGGCTGTGGTATTTGTTCCCACTCCTGTAGCAAATAGCTAGCTAGCTGTTGCAAATTTTGTGGATGTCGTTGCTGTCCAAGATGATTCCACAGGTGCTCTGTAGGATTTAGATCAGGGGATCTGGAGGTGCATGGACATTCTTGAACTCGATTGGAATTGTGAGCTGGGGCATTATCCTGCTGAAGCGTCCAGGAGAGTTGAGGATGATTTTCTTTATCTAGGAAACGTGTAAGGATGTCAACGTAAGTTCTTCCATTCACATTTTGTTGCAAAATATGGAGGGCTGCTTTGCCATAATGCCAAATGGCTCCCCAGACATGCACAGAACCACCAGCTGCCTGGGATTTGTGCTAGATTAAATCATCCCTCCAACGTTCACCGCGCTGCCTCCAGAGAAGTTGTCATCCATCATTGGCAAATAAGTAGAATCGAATCTTGATTCGTCTGACCAAACAATCTTCTGGAATCTTTGAGGCTGCCAGATCACTCTGTTTTGATACCATTGAAAGCGTGCAACTCGATTAGCTGGAGTAAGAAATGGCTTTATAGGACAGCGGTACTTCTTAAACCCAGCCCTCTTAAGTCTTCTTCTAACTGTCCATCTGGCAATTGGCAAGTAGTGCTATAGTACTAAAATATATATTGGCTAAACGAACCAAACAACGATTTGCTCTTTCGGTTGTGTTCAGCACTGACCCAGGAAGTTTTATTCTAACAACAGTACCTGTAGCTTGAAATGTCCTAAACCAACGTCAGATAGATCTTCTGGAAACACCAAGTTCTTGTGAGACTCTTGACAATGATCACCCACATTCTCTCATGCCTATCGCTCTACCAACCAAGACAAAATCATGCATGATGACTAAAGCACAATTTCCCTTCTAACAAACATAACACTGCACAAATCAACTTTCAAATATGTAAATACTCAGTGATTACTGCTCTAACCATCAATGACAAAAAACAACTGCTTACAGATGAACACTGAAAAGTGATTACTGATCACTACTGAAGCTGATTATGGCTAGGCTAAGCTTAACTTTAAAACTAAATATTTGTTTCTTAATTTAATCTATCATTCAAACTGGACAAAACCTATGCACGTTTGTGTATATTGTTTTGATCTGGTAAGGATAGTTATGGTTGGAGCAATACCTAAACATTTGTTTATTAGAGGCATTGCTTAAACTATAGTTTTTGTACTGAATATACTATAATGTATGTAGATGATGTTTCATTTTTATCCTTTTATATCAATAAAGCAAGAACGTCATTGTCGTTTTTGTTTGATATATCATTTGTCAATTTTAATATTTAATGATCGTAGACGCACAAGATTGGCAATTGGAGACAAACTGGAATCATGGATTAGGTACTTATAGCTGATCTATGACTGGAATGTACATTTCGAGTTGTTTCTATTTGAAATCTGGTCTGAGGGAAAGGAGATACGAGTGCAGTTGTTATGTTGTTATTTCTTGTCTACTATTTGATTAAACTATTATGTTGTTCATAATATGTGGGTAACTTCATGGCCTATACGATGGCTGCATTACATTTGTCTTATATTCAGAAATCAATAACAATGAATTAAATGTTGAGAATGAAAAATACATTACAGTTTGGCTAAAATTTATCAGCGCAGTAGTATAATCAAAAAAACTTCGACATTGACAAAAGTAGGTACCCAGAATTGCAAGTTAGCATATATGTATACATTTTAAGTATGGAAAAAGATTATACAGAATCAAAAAGTGTCAAATAAATAATCAAAATACTAGATTTAGATACCTTTTTCATGAGTATGTCTTTTTGATGATATAGGTATATCTGATATTTCTTCAATGATTGTATGAAATGGGAATATTTGTTGACCTCCATCAAAGTGATATTACAAGAATTCACAGATATCAGTAATTCCCATACCTCAGAGATATAAAATAGGCAAGTTTGAAGTGATGGATTTCGTTTCTAGTTCATTTATAATTCCTAAACAAGTGATTCAATGTTATACGGTATTTCTAATAGGTAAAATCAGAATAATTTCATATTGTTCAACAAGTTTTTTCTTATAAATTTCTTGATAAGGTAATTGTTATAGGTCCTTTACATAATTAAATTTTAAGTACGAATTTTGCTCAAAATTATAGTTGTATTTCCGGTTATTCTATTCCTTAAGTTTGAATGTGATTGGTCTGATCAAGGAACATTGTTGATATTGCTTTGGTTTCAGAGTCTGCATCTTAGATTCTGATCATAATTGATCAACTTGAGTTAGGTATTGTTAACACTCGTTAAATGATTTAAAAGAAATTCAAATTATAACTTTATAACAACAACATACATAGTATTCTGTTTATGAAATTCGATTTATTCAAATATCTTTCACTAATTTATATTTCATTGTAAAAATTCATAGTGAATTAAATGTTTAATTCGAATTCAAAACCTAATAGGCAATATTTATATATTACAAAAATGGAATGAAGTTCTTAGAAAAACAGTTATTGTATTTTAAAAAGTCGTACATTTATAGATTAATTGAAGACTTTCTATAGCATTTTAGATTTGGATTATGTTTGTTTAACGAATTTAAAATACACACTACTTACAGTTTTGTAGAGAAAAAGTAATGCGTACGATTGATTGATTTTAAAATTTTCTGATGATTTTGGTAAATATTGTTTAATTTTAAAATAAATCGATAAGAATGCTAACTTGTTTGCAATGTGTAACGTGCCTGAAAAATGCTAAAAGTGTTGTACGGTTGCCTGCCATTCTAATACCTACTTTTTGTTTTGAGGTAGCGGAGTTTAAAATATGTACCTAGATGGACTGTAGGCTTTTTCTTATTGATTGAAAACTGCAATAGAATATAAAACTAGTTGTTATTGATAATGCAATGAACAATTGAGGAAAAAGTTTGCGTTTCTATCTACATTAAGTTGTGATTATGTGACCGTTGTACCTATATGTATGTGATATTTTCATAAGAATGCAAAAATAATTTTCTGTTGACTAAGAGCTAACTGTAGTTTTATTCATAGATGGAAGTGAAATTACGATTTCTTGCTTGCCTTGAGAATTCTGTTTTATTAAAGTTACATTAAGTAAACATTGATCGTACATCGATGACGTTTTGCACTTATTTTGAGTATTAATAATTTCTCTATATCAGAACTAATTGGAAAGCGATTGATTCTTTGAAATTTGTTGCTTTGTTTTCCAAGTCTAATCCAGGAAATAGCAGGCAACATTTCCTTTTTGCCAGGTCTTTTGAACTGTGTCCTTCCTCTTTGCAGCAAGGGAACATCAACTCTACGGAATGTATTCACTTTACGAAATATATTTTGTAGGTTGTGAGATGAAAGTTAAGTAAAAATTGAAATAGCTACATAATAATAATACATTATTATGTATTTGATTAAATACTGTTTACGACTCTTCTAAAATGCCCATTATGCTACATAGTAGGTATAAACTATGTATTTCTTTCATCAACAGGAACCTTTTGTATGCTTCTACATTTTCGGACTTACATTTTATAGGTTCTTGTGTGGTTGACTTACTTGTTGACATTTTGAACTACGGATTGTTAGTATAGTGGATAATGTAGCAACAACTAATGTAGGTATGTATCAATCAGTAGTTCAAAAACAACTTTTATACGTATAAAAGAAACTGTTTGTGGGAGATGTTGTTTTTATTATTTATAAGAAAATTTGGAAAGCTCTAAGAAGAAAAAATATGTACATAGAAATAATTATTTTAAACTTAGTAGTTTCAAATATTTACTATAATTCGAATGTGATTATTCCATTTAGGTTAGCTAAAATATTTAATAAGATTTATAGAAAGTGAATTTTTAATTAATTTAAGATTCATACAAACTGCATTTTGAACTCTCAGCAAATAACTGGGATTAGACTTAAATTCCGCTATTAAATTTTATAGCAAATACAGAGCTTCATATGGTTATACAATTTTAAAAAAAACCTTTCGAAATGAGTATTTAAGCCTTGTTGTTATACTATCTTTATAGACATTAAGCAACTTAGGATTTTAAAGAGAGGTGGTTAAAAATGCTTCATTTCATTGTTGTCTATTGGACAATTTTGATCATTTTATGAAATTCCTACTTAAATATAAATTCTATTCAAAATTATTTACAGCAGATCATTAATTTCATTTTCTCATCAACACTTTCTTTACATTTTCTGTTCATCTCAAAATTTGTTGTGATAAAGTTCTAGTTATACATTTTGGAAATTTATAAATATATATACTACTCAAAATCACATTGTTTACTGTTATAAAAGCCTTATTTGTTTATTTGTACCTAATACGTAAATCGAGTGTCTTTCATGGTCACAGACAGAGGTATCTCTTTAGTATTTTAAATGTAATAGACTAACTTTAAACTTAAGGAAAACGCATCTAGCTATGGAACAAAAGAAAACGTTAATATAAAACTTAATGAACAATTAATACACTAAGAAATGAAACTAAACATCCAGAGTTTATTACCTCAGATGATTTGAAATCGAAAAAATATGTTTAATACGTTACCGAAAAATAATTTTTGATGATCTATAAATCTATGTTATTTTCAAAAATAAATTGAGGTATATGAAAGGAAGAATATCAAGTGGCTAAACAATTGCTAAAATCTCAAAACACATTATTAAAATGAGTATGATAAAAACATAATTATATGGTACAAACATAGATATAACTAGATCGGCAATCTAAAATAATGATTGCCAAACTATGTGGCACATTGCAAGTAGCTTATAAAGTACTAATATCCCAGGTATTATCGTGTTTTTGTAAAGGAATAAATAAGTCTATTTTCAATTAATAGCAGCCCTAGAGCTTTCTATATCTATGCTTTAGGTTAGATTGCCGATCTACTATCTATGGCTACAGGTCAATTACATAAAGATTGTCAAATTCTAAACATTTTTTATCATGCAAAATTAAGACTATCTTTGTTATGCCATAAAGTAATACATTACAGAAATGCTCTTAATTACGCTATACAAAAAATCTAAATTAGTCAAACGCACCATAATAGAAATTTATGAAATAAATTGAATTTCGAAACAAACACGAAATTTTATATAAAAAAAAAATTAATAGAAGAACCAAACTTTAAAAAAACTGAAGTTTAATTTAAGCGATAGAATTTTGAAGAAAAATCTGAAAATTCGTATTAACCAATAATTGATTTGTTTCTATTTAAAATTTTAATTGCTTTATTAAGTATGTTTTTATCTATCTCTAATACTTTGATATCTTTGTTTAAAAAATCTGCATTGTAGATATAATTATAATTGTATTCTAACTTACCTACTACCTATTGTACTATATCAAATCTTTAAACATCAATGTCAATCAGGTGCTAGCCTAGATCTGTCTTAGCCACCTCTGTCAACCTTTTTTTTACTATAAACACATTATACAGACATGAAATTTAGCACATAATATATCCAAGAACATTAAAAGATAATAAATGATTAACTATACTGTGTTCTGCCGAATCAGTTATTAGGCAGGTTCAATTATATGGCATCTACTTTCTCCATCCTTCTCGGTTAGCTGCCCGGTC
>JAUYWI010090209.1:0-12351 GCA_034780595.1 Parotoplana pacifica | reverse complement strand
TGTGGATTTGGAGAAGAATGCAACAGATAACATGGAAAGACATGAAGACAAATCAAGAAGTACTCCAACAAATCAAAAAAAAAATCAATCAAAAACCAAAGCATGTTGGAAACAATAAACATTAGAAAGAAGAATTGGATTGGACATATAATACGTGGAGTAGGTAGGTCAAAGCAATTCTGGAAGGTCAATTTCTAGGGAAACTTGGAAGAGGAAAACCAAGAAAGGGAATGTTAGAAGAATTTAAAGCAAACACCTATAGAGAATTGAAGGACCGGGCAGCAAAACGAGAAGGATGGAGAAAGTGGATTCCATAGAACTGAACTTGCCTAATAACTAATTCGGCATAACACTATAGATAGACTTGGTACGTATTGCATTATATTTGAATTGTATACGCCTGATCTGATTGGATGTTAACAATATTGTAATGTTCACAGCGGCTTGCATGCTGCCTGAAGCAGAGCTAAGCCCTATTAGTCGATTAAATTTATTGATTAGAATAAATGCTGTCTACCTTAGATGGTGATATTTTCCATTCATTTTGAGAAACAGTGTATTTGCAATTGTATCATACTCAAAATAGTGTTCTGCTCTAAATAAAAAATTTCTAATTACGTTTATACAGTGACTCGTGGATTGTGGTTGATTTAATGTTGCTTCGAATTATTCAAGTGATTTTTCCAACATTTCCTTGATGGCTTGTAGGTACCTACCAACAAATCATCAA
Organism: Parotoplana pacifica; assembly: GCA_034780595.1. Taxonomy (NCBI): domain Eukaryota; kingdom Metazoa; phylum Platyhelminthes; order Proseriata; family Otoplanidae; genus Parotoplana; species Parotoplana pacifica. The sequence goes on along the minus strand of JAUYWI010090209.1, from coordinate 11,621 downwards.
ATCACTTTTGAAAGAGTGGGAGAAATTCATAGATATAACTCTGTAAAACAAACAACGACATTATTGTTAGAACTATTAAGTAATTTTGCAATTTAATAAGGTACACTTTAAATCCCTTGATCTTTATAGTTATAAAGAATTCCGTGGCAGCAACCCATAAATTTTATCAAAGATAATAAGGGTGGCCACGGATTATAGTTTTGGGTATTAAAGTAGATATATGGGTCTGAAGAAAATGGAAGTGAATTGCATGGTTAGTTATTGTTGTTTAGATACCAGCAGTGAATAAATAGAAGCGAATTATGAATGTCATTTTACTTCAAATAGCTTTCACATGGTGTTTTGTTGGTAAGAAAAAAAGTTTCAAATAGCTTTCACATGGTGTTTTGTTGGTAAGAAAAAAAGTTTCAAATAGCTTTCACATGGTGTTTTGTTGCTAAGAAAAAAAGTGTCATCGATGTATACCGATTTTCATAACAATATTTTAGTATCAGATGCTTTTTCAGGCAATAACATTTAAATTGTGATACGATTTTTGAGTACGATTATTACGATTTATATAATATTCGATTTTTTAAATATAGTAATTTATAAATAAAACTTTTTTAATTTTTGCAAATTTCAAACAAAATTGATTTTTGGCTTGAAAAGACATTGATTATTATCCACCAAAGTTACAATATTCAATAACTTTAAAATATAGATAGCTACATACATTAACTGCAGTGTGCTCTATGTTTTTTTAAATAATGTTCATAATGCTGTGGTAGCTTCTATGTTTTATACCACTTTACTGAGTAATACCAAAAGAAAATATTTGTAAAACATGTCGTAAAAGAGAATTAACAAATACATTTCTGTGGAAAATGTTGATGCCAAATTTTGCTTTCGAAAAAAGGGGGAAGGGCGTATAAATTCAGACTTGTCACCCCCCTCCCCGAAAAACATAATATACACTTGAAGAAGCCCAAGATTTATTTCATTTGGGATTTGTTGTAGGAATTCTTGGCAGTCTCGGCTGTATCTTGAGTAGTGGAAGGCGTGTTAGGGCTGCTATTCCTCTATCTGGACATTTTAATTTCTGTTGTATATTACCACATTTAGTGGTCGACGATTTCACTATACTGTGGATTGCCTTCGCTGCCAGTTTAATAGGATTAAGCAACACACATTTGATAACAGCTGAGGTTTGTTGCGATCTGATTTCTGGAAAATCCCTCTATTCAGATAGGAAAGGAATCGTTTTATTATATTCTTCTTTTTTGACCAGTGTTTGGAGAAAAGAGGCCACCGCCCTGAAAGCCTTTCGTGATCAACTCACTTTTCTCTTTCAAAGCTTGCTGCTAGGCTTAACGATATAACATTTTTCGAGAAGGTCGTTTTTCATTCACAAACACGTGTTTATCGATCAAGCCACTTTCTGTCATGTGCGCCTCTATTCCTGCGTCATCGAGAGCTGCTTTCAAGACTGAATCGATCTGTACCCTTTAATATGACAAAAGGAGAACGTAAGTCACCTCCCGCATAGACACAGTTGTTAACGTTCCTCGTTCTCTAACGTGGATAGACGACACTGTTTTCACTTCTTTCAAAGATAAGACTCGTTGAAGAGTGTTGGGTGTGCTAGTACTTTATTGAAGACCTGATCATGGTTTGTGGATAAAGCTTCAGGCTTTGCTAGTGAAAGCTCTTGGTTTCTTTTACAAAAGATAAGATACCCGTCTTCACCTGCCAATTTATTCTTCTCCCATGCTTTAGGGATACAAATGTTTGAACCTTTGCGTATAAAAGCAATGACATATGCCTATTCCGTCATTGGAAAACCGCCACTATTTAACATTAATAGTCATTTTACTAATAAGCCTTCTTGTTCTTTCGTAAACACCTCTCGTAGTTGACCCAACTGCTTACAAAATTTAACATAGATATAAATAAAAATTATATTAATGGAAGTCAACAAAATAACTATCGATAGCAAACAGTAGGATTAATTATGATCTTGTATTATGTAGTACTTTTAATTTGAAAAGTTTAAGTGGCGAAATGACCCACTTAAAAGTTTGCGCTGTTATGGGATAAAGAGCGTATTCTCTGGTTAGCAAAGAACGTTTGAAATGATCAATATTATTTCTAGTTTATTCATATATCTATACATTTCTGACCCTTTGTTTTAATATTTCACTTTCTAACAATCCACTATCGTCCAATGGTCATCCCCCACAGCTTAAGTATAATTTACTCAAACAGACACTAAAAATATTTCGAATTACTTATGGAGAATAAATTGTCTTATATGTTTATCAAGGCTCCAGTGGTCATATTCTGTTTATTATGTACAACGTTTGTGACATCAAATAAGAGACTAGATTGTAAGTATTTGGAATAAGAAATGTCATCACCAACTTACCTAGTATTTTGTATTGTCACCAGCTATTACACGGCAAGTTGTGTTGTGATAATTGTGATATTTCTAAATGAACATAACAATTATTACAAAGAATTCCTACACTTATAATATTGATTAATTAATGCCATGTAAAATAAATTTCACAATTGTTACAATGCAAATTCCAGATATATTGTGGATTCAGTGTGGATATTGTTCCATTAAAATGACAAAAAATGGTAACTGTTCCATCTGTTGGTTAATTTAAGTAATTTTCAAATAATAACAAGCTTTACTTAATGATGGACTAAGAAGTCTACAATAATATGACATATATTCAATTTAATATAATATTTATATAAGACTTAGGTGTGCTGTATATTTTCATCTTTCTTAGTTTAGTGTATGTGTACCACCCTACATAATTATATGTTCTCTACTTATTCATTAAAAACCTTATGTTGCAAGCCTATTGTTCATAATTCTACATAGCAATTGGGCATCCTGTGAGTATCTTAGCTTACTGTCATTAGGGTTTTGGTAATTCTAAAAGAAAGTTAAGTTTATGGCACTATTTATATTTTACAATAAATTTGGAAATAGTTAATTCTTTGATTCAGCCAAAAGAAATAGGTAAAAAAATAATAGTTGACTTTTATTATGTCATGGTTGTAGCCTAATGAAATATAAAAACCAAATGTTTTTAATTACAGGCACACTACAACAAAAAATTAGCAGATAACATTTAATCTAGGCTTTCATTGTATTCTGTTATTGCACAATTGCCTTTGCACCAATTCAATATGACAATAGTGACTAAATGCAGGCCACTTGGGCAATCACATTGGCACAAGATCAGCTTGATGGTAGGTATTGGTGATTGCTCTCATTTCAAAGTGTTTCAGGGACCACGAAATTTAACACCAAGTTTTTTATTGACCAGGAAGCAATCTGCATTCATTATTTTATTGATTAGTCAATTGTGCAGCTAACCTCTTTAAAAGAAAACTATATTGACAGTAGGTCTGGTAATCTCTAAATGTATTTGTAGTGCATGCTAATTTTCTCTTCATATCATCTTCCAAAGTTGTATCTTAAAAACTAGTTTGGCATGTAAGCAGTAAACTGTTTTGTTAAATGTTTTATAAGGAAACATTGAGACTTAGAACTTTAAAAATGTCATGCTTAGTAGAATTTACTCAGTAAAAATATGTTTTAAAATTAAAATTTTAAATACAAACTAGTGTGCTTAATGCTATCCTTTCACACTTAATAAATTTATGAAATTTGATGTTAGAATTAGGTACTCCATAACTTAAATTGTACATTTAACAAATTGTTTCTATCTTAAATTTTAATTGGTGAATCTTCAGGTTGTGTCTAACGTGCCAACTGTTGTAATATAGAACTTCGGTTATATATGGCCAACTGTTGTAATATAGAACTTGGGCTATGGTGCCAACTGTTAGCAAGCATTAAGTGTAATATACCAGCTTGGCAATATTTATAAATTGGAAAGTAATATAACCTTCATATCTAACATAAAGTATTTTAGAGCAAGATTTTACATTGTGGTATTAATTAATAAACCTAGAAAACTGATATACTTTGATAATATAGTAAATCACTATTAAAACATTACCTCTGATTAAAAAGCTGTCAATGACATTTATACAATTAATTTTAAAACTTTGTATATATTCTTTAGTATTGACTACTTTTAAAACATATCTTTTATATATCTTCTTTTGACCTAAAACATATGGCTATCTGAAAAAGATATGCAAATTGATCATCAACCCATATAGTTTAAATTACAGCCTCTGATTAAAACTAAAAAAGATCCCACACTTGTATATTATATTTTATTTTGATTTATCTAGATATATAAAAACAAAATATTTGCTACGGTTTCACAAAGATTGTATCTTTTGTAAATGTATATTCTTGAAGCATAAATGCTGTTCAGAAACACTTAATTATATAATATATGAATAGGTTTATTATACAGTTAAATACATAAATTTAATAGCTTTCAACTCATATTAAGATGGTGATGCATTTATAGTTATGAAATTTGATTGACATTTACTTATCAGAATCTTTCAGACAAATGTATATATGTTTAGCATATTTAACTTTAATTATTATTGGCAATCTAGCATAATAAAGATGCTAGCTGGATGACAATTAGCAATATAGTTGAAGTGCTACATTACTGACAGTTGATAAATTTGGAGATACAACATTAGAAATCCATTTAATTTACTCATATGTTGGGTCAGAATAATTTTTTGACTCATATCTAAATCACTCATGAATAATGAAAATAATAGTGAAAACCACACAAAATGAGCCTCATACATGTATCTAAGATTTGTCACATAAGCATTTTTAGCATTAACCAGTACCTGTCGCTACCTAGCGAAGCATTACAAATTGTCATTTGAAAGATGCTTAGTGTTATCTTAATAATTTCATTGGTAAGATGACATATAGCACCAAAATGTACAAAAGAACATGATACTACTGATCTGAATAAAGGCAGCAAAGAGTTTTTACATTAGAATTATTGGCACTACATTAGCTAACATGTACAGATGTCACTAGCTAGCCATTGATGAGATGACACTTTGTGGTTGTTTTAGTTAATTAAGTTCGTGAATTTAAGAAAATTGATTACTTTCATCATTGTTTAGAACAATAATTAAAAAGCACTTGAATTCAATAATCTAGAATGATTGAATATGATGTTAGTGAGATGAAATTTGTATTAACTAATAAAAAATAACCTAATGTTCCAAATAACTTAAATGTCAATACATAACTTGATTTTAAATATATGGAAGAAATACAAAAAAGTAAGAAATCTAATTATAATATACTTTATATTTTTATATGTTGCAATCGTGTCATTGAGATGACAAATGACATTGTTAAGATAATATTTAAAGGAAAGTATTTTATTTTCCAGCAACCATGGTGTCTAATTATAGTGTATCATTTGCCAATTACTTTGTTTTATTTTCTAAACAGTATAAATGGTATATCCAATCACAGGATAATATTACTTTTATGATTATGAATAGTTTAGAAAGCCACAAAATGGTCCTATTGTAAACGATAGATACATTTCCTCCTATTTTCTACTTTGACATGTTTGTTTAGCAAATATTAAAGGTTTGGGTATTTGAGCGTTTTTTTATTGGATTTCCAACTAAAATATAACACCAATATTTTGCTACTGAATCTATGGAGACAATTTTTTTTAATTTTGGAGATAAAAATAGATTTCGCCATTACTAATAATTTTCGGCATATAACATTTTTTCTATGAACTGATGCCTAAATTAAAAGAAACCAGTTTTGAATTACATACACAATACAATATTTGCACATAGTAGAAATATAGAGATTAGAAAAGATGTTTAAAATTTCCCGGATAAAGTTTATTGATAAAAATAAGCAGAAGTTTCACCATATGATAACCTCTTCATTGCTCAACACAATAACGTAATTTACAGTTTATATTGTAATAATATAAATGGTTCTCATGAGCCAATAGAAGCCATACCTTGTGACAACGTTGTTCTAAAATTAGATTTGTGACAAATTTGTACTAAAATTAGATTTCTGAATAAAATACAAACAAGAAACAAAGTCTTACTGCTAAGTAGAATAGAGAAAATCAAATAAAAATGGTATTTCAATACAAAGACATACAAAGAAAAACTGCCTATATAATATTTGTTTAACAAAAGCAATTGTTAAATGAAATTGATATTTATTAAATATTTACCATGGTTGCACATCTAGACATGTAGACACTTTGATCTCAGATCTCACAATGAAATATGTGAGTCCATTGGAAGATTTGGCTTAATATTTAGAGCACAGTGGTGATATATATTTACATCATTTTTACTAATGATAATGAATATTTATTCTTTTTGTTATGAATTCATAAAATTCAATGTCTGTGAATAATTAAAATTTGCATGTTGCTATGCAGTATTGGCATATCTAGCTCATTTAATGAAGATTTTGATATGATGACAACGGTTTCATTGGCCAGATGATCACAAAAACAAATAATTGGCATAGATTTAAAAAAAATAGTGGTTGTTTCTATAATTTAATGAAAGTTCATAATTGGTAATTGTTTAGATCTCATATTCGTGAAATACCATTAAAAGCATAGCTTTGTATAATTCCAGATGCGAAGTATTTATGTTGTGTATCCTTCAGGCAATAGCTGGCTAGTAAACTATAGTCTTTTGTGTGCATAATTTCAACTTACATAAGCGGCACAGCAAAATTTTCGATTTTTAAGGGTAGCTACATTTATTTTATCAGCAATGAACTCAACAAATGACATTGGAGATTCATGTTTAATACAACCTTAATATAACAACACAAACCCACATAATTAAAGTTTCATTCAAGGCAATTGTACAACGGCGAATGTCAGATTAAACAAGAATAATCAATGAGCAAACTCAATTATTTTATGGTTTTGGCTATGACAATTTTATGCATATTTCAATTAATTTATGTTTGCATTTTTGGATAATACTAATACTAATAATTAATATTCTCTAAATGGTTTCTGTTTTAGGGCCACCATGTTCCGCATACAGACTGGATGGAAATCAACCAGTAGTTTTGTCCTCTACAAAGCCTAATCAATGTGTATACACCCTGATAGTGCCAGATAACTACCAGGTTGTCATAGACATTCACCGCTTTTCCTTTTTACATCCATATAATGGTCTCACTTGCTCTAAGGAGTATTTGAATTTTCGTAAGTTATGATTCTCAATATTTATATAACAGAAATTGATATTTAGATAGATAAACATGTAATTGCAAATGTTTGGTTTCTATTTGATTAGCTTACCATGGTAAATTATGTCAAAAACCAGCCGGTCCAATTTATTTGCCTTCTGGAAATACTAGTTTTTATTCTCGAACAAAAGGTGGTTTCAAAATGACTATAAATATTGGTGAGTTTATAATTATGTGCTTATTTTGAAAGATCAATGCTTTATTAGTAAATATGAGAAAGCGCTTTATGCGTTTTTAACAACCATTTTAGTGAAATACAAATCTGTAATGTATTGCAGTTTTCATATCAAAATGTTATTGAATAATATTGGTGTGCTCAGGCTTTCCAAAATAAGATAGTTTTAAATGGGTCATTCCCATTTCAAATTTCTGCCATGTGTTTGGCCTCTGTATGCCGAATATGATCAAAACGGGCAAGTAGTTTATGATATAGATTGTCTAAACACTGTTTTTTCTTTGGAAGCAACAACCGATAAAGTTTGAATTTATTTCAAAAAGAGTGGAAGAAGACTAAAAAAAGTAAGTGAGTTACCCTAAAATAAATGAAATAAATATTTGGGTATGAGCTTTCACCATGCATAGATATTATTGCATTTATGGATAAAGGGTATTTTAAAATGTTAGTGCTAACAAATTCAAAAACAGTTGATAATAATTTCTTTAAACTCATGTTCTTGCGTACCCAATAAATAGTTTATAAAATAGAGAATTGTTAGGTCTAATATTTTAAAATATTATTTATCGAAAAACGCAATAATAATCATACATGTATATACTGAGTGCTAACATCCAAAATGAGCCATCAAACTTTTGGACGGTTGTTATACAAACGTCATATAGGTACAGGTTTAGAGACAGATGTTCTAATGTTTATGTTAATGAGTCCATTATCTGGGGTGTTTTATAAAAAAAGTTTGTTTTGACTTCGTAGCTACAAATAAATTCAGAAAACTTACCACAGAAGGGTTTTGATTTCAAACAAGTAAAAGAATCCCATTGTGGTTGTTAGTATTTGATGAATAAGATAAGTGTATTAGGTACTTACATATTATCTTTTGTGACCATATGTCATTATTTTACTTATTAGTAAAATATTTTTTTGTGAAATGCTCTATGCCAATTTTCTGCTAGCTTTATAGGCTACCTGAGAATACTAAATGATTCGTTTAGTGTATCAAATTCTATCAAAATCAATTTTGCTGATGAAAACTTTTTCTTATATTGTCTCTATTTCTGTTTTTCATTAATGGAAAAACATATCAATTTCAAAATAGAGCGGCTTAGAAATACAAACTATTTTCTCACTTTTGTTCAAGGAATTTTTACAAATGTACCCCACATAACAATGAATTTAAAAGGGTAGTTTACTACTTGTATCACAATCGAGATCAACAGGGACACCTATTGAATCAGATTAGTATCTAATTCTATATAGTTGCATAATGTACCTAACCTCATAAAACTATGCCTTTTAGTATCATGGCGCGGCATAGCACTGCCATTGTTCAATTTGTGATAAAAGCAGCAAGTCTAGCACAATAGTACCTAAATTAAAATACAAAACTTACAAAATACAAAAATGATATTATTTTTGAACCACATGAAACTTTTATTACCATTTATGAACCTTATTTTAATCAATTTTGTAATTAACAAATGTTGTTATAGACACTAATATGGCATACTAACCAGCAATTATTTATATAACTATCATTTACCTTAGCTAGGATCTTTTAAAAGAAATGAATGAGATGGTACCTAATGTATGGCCAATGTCTGTGTCCCCTGGCATCAAACCAAGGCTTTTATTAGTAGGTCTACTCTCCTGAGCACCCTAGTGTCAGACTAGTTTGCAGTTGTAGCCTGATTAGGCAACTCACGACTCTAAAGACTGAGTTCATTGTAGCGAAGTTGCGTAGTGGGCACTCAACCGTCCTGGCTTCATTCCCTTTTGGGAATAACATCTTGGAACACTCATGCTTTCAGCAGTGGCTTAGGTTCGTCGGTACTGGGGCAGATTCGGCGGTTGCTTCGTACCTGTGGGGCTTCGGCTCCTCTGACAGGCTTGCCGCGCTAAAAAGAACACAATCGTTTACCAGCTGCTACGTATATATTGGTAACGTTCTTTAAACATTACGCAATTATTAGTAATACCAAAGCAGTAACAATGAATCAACTGCTAACTGAAAAGTATAGTCAAACCTACGGCTATAGACTTTGGGGAGAGTTTCAAGTAATGGATTCTTGGCCTGTTTGGAACATTTCGCAATATATCACTTTGAAGATATGTCCATAAGATACTAAGTACACATAACGAAGGTTTAAAGTGTATACTGGTCCACATAAGACTAATAATAATAGCCAATCGCCTGCCATACCGTGTGCCGTGACTGATTATTAACCTCAATAATGACAAAATATGCCCTAAAAATAAATAATACATTATTGAAATTATGGAAAATGTATATGTGCATTCGCACCCCGGTTGACTCCGGGCCGGCACTGATTGTTAAACGGCAATGATGCAGAGAATATGTTGCTGTACAGTAATTTTTCTATACGTCATCCCACACGGCAATACGACTGATTGAAACATTATAATTGCTTGATTAAATAAGAGTTGATTATTCAACAAATATCTATAGGTCTATCTATCTATGGTGTGTTGCCGAATCAGTTATTAGGCAGGTTCAATTCTATGGCATCCACGTTCTTCATCCTTCTTAGTTTGCTGCCCGGTCTTTCAATTCTCCATAGGCATTTGGTTTAAATTCTTCTAACATCCCTTTTTATAGTAATCTGTTACATAGTTAGGTACCTATCTGAATAACAAATTAAAAGATGACATATTAAATAAATTATAAAGTATATTGTTTCTGTTTTAGCTCAACCATGCCTCAAAGTATTCAGACTAGATGGAAGACGATCCAGAGTTTTGTCCTCTCCAAATTATCCACGAGATTATGAGAATTCTTATTTATGTAATTACCGTTTGATTGTAGCAGAAGGCTACCGCGCTGTCATAACCTTTCACGACATTTTCTCTATGGACGTATCTGATAGTTCTAAATATTACTGGGATTATATTTCCTTTCGTAAGTCATTATTCCCAATATGTATATATGTACATGAACAATTGCAGTTTAGACATTTAGTACTTTTAGACACGTCATAGTGGATATTTGACTTTTACGTGTTTAGCTAATCATGGCCGAGTGTGTCGAAAACCTGCTGGTCCAATTTATCTGCCTGCTGGCAATACCCGCTTCATTTTTCGAACTGACATTAGTATAACAAGATCTGGTTTTAAATTGACTATGGATATTGGTGAGTTTATAATGATGTGTTTATATTTTAATGTACAATTCTTAGTTAATCTTTTCACCAAAATATTTCATGTATTGCTTTATCTTCTTGTTTTTAATTAACGTTTTATACCGGATATCTTTGTTGATATACAAAAGTCAAGTAAAGCTCTGATGTACGTGGCACCCATGCCAAGACTGTATATTGTTGCCGGTGGGAGCCCTAGTCACTCATATTAAGTGGCCAAATAAATTCAACAGGTTACACAATTTTTGCACTCTTAACGCTAAAATATATTCCAATTTTTGTCTTTCAAATTTTAATCAATTGTACCCCTGTCAATTAGTGCTAACCTGGTTTCGCAAGAATTCTGCTAAATATAAAGTCAATATGGTAGGTATACATAAAAACTATTTCTAGATGAGTACAGATTTGTATTACAAATAAATTGATATTTAATTAACCATTTTATTGTGGTCTAAACATTTTTTCATCCCTATTTAACTTAAAAATAGTAACAAATTATTGCAAAATTTGATAGTAAAATTTTCTATTAATTTCAGATAAAAGCGATAAAATCCCCACTCCTAATATTGTAAATTGTGCATCTCACCTAAAGAGTTAATTGTTGAAAAAAATAAATAGTCTTGGAGGTCCATCATAATTTGGATTTTTCATTTCTGATTGGATAGTTTTATATTTGGACTTGATGGTACTTCAATCACCAAGTTTGACGGACCTTCTTATCATACTTCAGCTTGAGTGTAGAACAAGATGCACATGATTGAACCGTTTGACTTTAAAAACACTGCTGATTGTAGTTGTTCCTATTTTTTCATCTCATAATAACCACAATTATGGTATTTATGGTATTGTTTGCCATAGTGGTTCTTCAATCAACTGTGGCTATTACATATCTTACATAAGGAATATGCATTGTTGGTATAAATGTAATGATTCCATCATCACAAAAATCCTATTTCATCTGCCTTTTAATTCAACTGGCGCTTATTTGGCCTTTTACATTTTGAATAATAACTAGATTATGGGAAGAGTGACGGTTGTGTACACATAAAACTGG
>JAUYWI010090198.1:0-12352 GCA_034780595.1 Parotoplana pacifica | reverse complement strand
TATGAAAATAACGAAATATTGTGTATCACTGAGCCTTTCTTTTTTAATTCGTATTTTACCTTCGAAACTACTTATTAAAAAAATATTGTTGCTTATTATTTGAAATTCTCCCAACGACGACAAATTTTGTTTATCGCTCACTCGGAGTAATAGGTATCCTCGTATTATAATTATTAGACATGTTTTGCTTTGTTTATAAGTTAGCTTTGATAGTTTTATCCTAAAATAACAGTTGGAATCAGTCATAATAGAGATATCTACTCTACTTAGATGGAGGGATTGAGTAGAGCAGCTAGGATACACCCTAACAACATCGATTACATATTTTTTTGGAGGTAGGTGCCACCACTACGTTTGTTGGAATTTGCTTGTATCATTTTTTAACAAAAAAGACTAAATTTTGAGTATAATCAATACATATAAAGCAAGCAAATGACAGGTTCCATTTAATATTTTGAGATGAAGCAGATTAAGGATATGGAAAATGTCTGTAACACCGAGTACCTACCTGCTTGTCCCGTCTGCGCTTATATCTGCTGTGAAAACCCTTTTTTATTAGGGCCAATGTTAGACGGAATTCAAAACACTTAATTCATTTGCACCAAGTCTGGATTTAGTGTCATAAAATTCCAATATTATTTGATTCTCATCAGTGCGTATATTATAACTTTTAACATAAAAGAATTATTATGTAATAAAAATTGCATTGGCAATCTAGTCTCATAAACAAAACACCCTTTACTCTCTATACGATGATTAATATTGATATTTTATCAAATATTTAGGTTTGCTTACCTACTACATAGACATTAAATTATGCATCTAAATACATATGTATAACAGATATCTTCTATATAAATTTTATCTATCTCTGCTTTTAAATTTCGGTGTGGTCATAGACAACTATTTCATATAAAGCAGTTCAGCGGAAAATAAACATTATTAAACTTAAAACGAAGGAATTCTAGGTATATGGCGAGATATTTTGGACATGCAGACTTTTTATTATTTGCTACTTTGCTAGCAAGAATGAAGAAAGGGAAAGGGTAGGTATCTAGCTTACATACCTACAGTATTATTCTACAAGCAAAACGAAGGGCCATTCCAGGCAATTTATTTGCATAATTCACTATTAGATACCTAGAAGATAATTTGGTTTTAATTTCAATAATCGGATGTGGGAGACGTAGGTATTGGTTTAGACGCTTTAGGTATACCGATATCGTTCAGTGACGGTATGGTCTGCTAAAAGTCAGTTTTACTTGAGCAAAAGCCGAGCAATCCATGTTGTTTTTTTATCGATAAGTACCTTTGCCGGCATCAGAATCAATTTATTTGTAGTTTAATTAAAACCTGCCATACATACCTACGAACGAGCTAATCGAGACAAGGGTTTAGATTAATGTCTTCAATTAATTTGTGTCGTATGTTTAAGTTGCGGTTAGAATTTTATTGTTATTTATAGATTACCAGTGTTGGTATGTATGAAATTCTCAGTAAGTTTCGAAAAACAGCAAACCTTTCGATATTTTAAACCCCTATTTAAGTGGATATATTCTAGAGTGATACTATCTCTAATAGACGAATTTAAAATACTATTCTTGTGATAAGATACCGTGGCTGGCTATAAGATATCGTGATTGCGATACCATATTGTGCTTGTTATTCTTGTTTTTGTAGTTCTTCTTTCTTCTTCTTCAGTTCTGGGCCGCCAGGGGTCTGCCGGGGGGTCTCATGTACAACCGATCAAGCCGGTCACCAGAAGGAACTTAAAGAAACGGGGATTATCTGGGGCCTCTTGATGGCCGTTTTGATGAGGCCAATGGTTTTCGAGCGTTTGTCGAACAGTGTAGGGCGATCACCAATCAGGTGGTGAAGTGTCTCATTACTCATCTGGCGGAGGGAGCTATCTGGGGATTTGTGTTCCTTCAGTTTGTTCTTGTAGGGTCTCCTTTCTACGTCTATTGGTCCCGGGAGGGTCGATTTTGGCACTTGGAATCAAGCATCTAATAGTAACTTTGGCAAGGTTAATATTGATTGGGATGTGCTGTTGTTCCAAATTGCCCGTCATCCGCAAGCTGGTCTGCTTCCTCGTTGGGGTTGACCCCTCAATGAGATAGAATCCATCGAAAGATCACGGATCTGTTATTGAGGATGGACCAGATCTTGTTGCCGACTGCGTCGTCTTGTTTGCCAGAGCCTCTACTGAGTTTCATGATGCTAGAGAGGAAGTCATCTGTAAAGATCGCTGCTTTGTTCCAGTTCTTGTTGATGACAGTTTTGTGGCCTTTTTTGATAACGCACATTGCAGCCAGATAGTCACCTGTCGGGATGGTATTCTCTTTCAGGCAAATGTTCTGGTTTTTAAATGCCGTCTCCACCTTTGCTGCTCTCTTTAACGGAGCCATGTGTCCAAATCTAGATACCACTAGTGTTGAGAATGTGGTTGTTACTCTACTTCCAAGGAGGGACTTTAGTCTATCTTGAGATTTTACTTTGAAACTTTAGTTTTCCAGACCTGATTCGACGCAAATTTCTTTACTGGCGTGTTTCCAGGATTTGCGGCCTTTTGAATCTGTTGCAGGTCTCTCGGAACATGAGCTTCTTAGTGGGGTTCAGTGGCCTACATGTCTTAAATGTCTCCTTACTGCTGGCTGGTAAGCTGAAGATACAGCTGTTGGTGGGATCAAGTCTGTTGAATTACTTGTTAGAAGCCCCATACATGTGCTTGATATAAGACAGGGACGGATCCAGGATTCATTAAAAAAGGGTGACCACAGCCTAGATCTATCAAAATATCTGCCTTTTGATGTGTATAACAGGAGAAGGATACAGCTTTTTGTCGAGGGGAGGGGGGTAGGTGTTTCAATCTCCAATCATATGAGATATAATGCTTGCTAATAAGATAGTGATATTTTTGTGATTTCTTTTTGTATTTCATTATTATCAACCCTTTATAAAGAATAAATCTGTGCTGAAATCACATAAAATTCGGAAAACATTTCGAACTTTATATGTGCATATGTTGTATATTAAAAGAATTAGCAAAACTTATCAATTACCTGGAAGAAAACTGTAAAAATAGTGAAATTTCATCATCTTAGCTAATTAATGATCTATGTAATTAGCCATTTGTAAGATCCATAGAGAGAAATAGTAAACATAATTATGTCTCCTCTATTCATGGTGGCAGTATGTACATAGTCTGCAAACTCTGTGGACATTGGAAATTTATTAAGTTATTTAAACAACAAATATTTGTACATTTTTTCTCATCCTGGTATTTGAAGCATGCAGCTGCGGCCGTGCCTCTTATAAACGTATTTTCCAAAATTTGACATTTAACAATTTTCAGCTGTCCAAACCTGCGCCTTTAGTACCTCGAGAGAAGCCTAAGGCGGGATCGCCCATTTACAATAATATTTAGTTAAAAGATAACATCTGACATGCCTTCGCTTTGGACTGCTGGACGGGTTTGTTTATTTGTTTTCAGAGGGGATATTGTCCTTTCAGTGAGGTGGTGGCATCAAAGAAAATGTGGCAGCTGGAAATCTGGACAAATGGTGGAAAGTAAACTGAAATAGGTCAACTTCTTTTATTAAAAGATTAATGTTAGTAAATTTATTTAAAGTTTTTGTGTTTAACTTTTCTTGCGAAATCTTTTCGAGGACATTTGGTCAAACGGAGAGTTCTTGAAATTCAGAATCAATAACAGAATGGTTGAATGTCAATTGTCCCGATTTCTGTGTAACTGAGATTAGCTGGGTTTTGTAGGAGGTAGGTGGGATTGGAAAGTTCTTGCTGGAATTGACGGGGTGGTTTTACTCGAGATGAGGACGCTTTGATGGAATTGGGTGGCTGGACTGTTTTATGGCTTTTTATTTTCGGATTTAGAATAAACTAGATAGCACTTTCAATCGCCAAGCTTAACTGACCATCTTATCATGCTTCAGCTTGGGTGTATAACTAGATACACATGATTACATAGTTTTTTTTATTTGATCTTGAAAAGTTGTGGTGTTTATGTTGAAGCCGTAGTTATACACATCTTTTGGTTGGATTATATTCATTTCTATGGTGTTAGTACCTACATACTGTCCAAAGCTTGCAAGATTTTAATTTTTAATCTTGTAAGTTTGCCGCAGTAAATAGAGATTTCGTGGAATTCGATTGCTCTTTTAGTTAGGACAACATAGACGCCTATAAAAGTACCTATAACATCAACCCTTAAGGGGTACAAAGACGAAAGGGAAACTACAAAAGTTTAACAAAAGAAACACCGACGACATTGTAATGCATACCTCTACATAGATACGTAGAGGTAATTATTTCTAGCCATGCTTACCCTCCTCATTTATTAGCCCAAGTTCTACAAAAACATGATACCTAATTAGCTGGCTGCAGCCGTTCCTATCTTGTCTAACTGGGTACATTTCCATCCCTCCATCCAGTGCTTTGGTTGGTTGTGAATGGGAAACCACTTCTACCGATGTAGTTACTATCGTCGTTGCTTTGCATTTTAGTTTTACCACCTCCACAGTTCCTTGTTGACCATTTTCTCACTACATTACAATACCCAGCCTCTGTCATCATCATGTTGTTGATTTCCGCCCGTGTTTTGTATCTTTAATTCTTTAATCAGAATTAGTGGATGATTACGTATCGCGTATCTCCCCGTGAGTGAGCCTGCACATCTTTTGTTGCTGGGGCATCTATCCACCGGCTGTACACGTAGACGTTCGTTCTCCTGAAGAAAAAAAAAACAGAGAGTGAATTAATGATAACTACAAATTCCTCCTTTTAAATTAAAGTCTTATTCTCTCCCTCTCTGTTCCTCGCTGATCTGTGGATTTGTTCTGTGGTTCTGCAGTGTCAGATCAGCAGCACGTCAACGATGTCGACGGCACAGACATAGCAGAAAATAGTTACCCTGCCTCGTAGGATCCATCAACTCGCTTGCTTCTCAATCTTCCATAATTTTTAATAGAAAGAGAAGAAACGTACCAACCACGTTAGTGGAGTGACACATTTGCCACTGTTGGTTGTTGTTGTCTTAACTATAGAAAAGTCAATTGGGGACAAATTGACAAGTAGGAGAGAGAAAGAGAGAGAGAGAGAGAGACGCAGCCCATGTAAGTGAGGATTTGATTGTACTTTCACTGGCCTACATTATTTTAACAAACAAACGTGTTTTTCATGAAACAGCAGCCAGAGCGAAAACTTGATTCATACCCCACTTTGGAGCCAACCTACAATCCGTCTTTTCCTCTCAACTCTTTCTTCGTTTCACTTTTTTTGATCTGATAGCCACGACACATTGCAGAGAGCTGTTGTTCTTCTTGTTGTTTTGTTCCACGTCTATTGTCAGCTCGTCTAGTTTCGGTTTGGCCTTCCTCTCGAAAACGATCAGTTTGCTTTCTATCGATAGCTGGGTAGTTCCAACTATCCACTAGCCGGCTTCCATCGCTCTCCTGCACTTTTTCTTCTTTCTTCCAAAAACCCCAGTCAGTACAAGACACGACAATTCGAGGAAAAACAGCAACGTAATATACATAACGTAACGCCTTGTTCTCCATCCAGTTCCCGGCGAATTAAGTGCGTTGTGGTGGGAATTGCTTTGCCGATAGTTACCTCTACATCCCATACATACACTCGCTGCTGCTCTGACAACAATTGCTCGTTCATTTGTCAAATTTTTATCTTCTCATCATAAATATTTTGAGTGTTAGCTGTCGCCACAAACTCTGCTCGAAAGCACGTAGTAAATAGGTACCGTCCCAGATTACCCGGCCAGCTAGTGAAGTCGCAGTTTTTCACCTGGCCATCCATTGTGATATTTGTGCATTCAATTTACCACCCGAATATCCATCCAACCTGCGGTTACCTAAGCTCAGCTGGTGTATTTCAGCACCGATATTTATATCTCGCTACATATCGAATTGTTTTTATAACTTGTTTAAAGACAAGAAAGCTGATGAAACACTAATACTTGCTCAGTGAAGATTTTTGCGAATTATGTGATTAAACTGGGCACTATGGTATGCATAGTTCTTCATATAGTTTACCCAAACGCGGTCTGAAAATAATAATGTTGGACAAACAAGTTGAGGATTTACATTAGCCTAACATTAAGGCCACCAACAACAAGAACGAAGAACGTCCCCTTTATAACAAGAATCCATCTCTCATTTATATTATTATATATTTGGATTTTCTTTATTTAAAAAATTCCTTTGGAGTCTACAAAAATTTATTAAAATGATTATAAAACTATTTAAGATGTCAAACACCATGAAGGCAAGTTGTCAGGTTGTCTATTCTCTGTGTCGTCACAATTACACATTGATAGCTAGCTGAGCTTGCTAGGGAAAAACTTGTTAATTCGCCGTTGATTTCAATTGATTGTGTATCCCCTGTCTCTCTTCCCGTGACGTCATCATCATCGTTGTGTGTTGTGTGTGTTGCTTCTGTGAGTGACTTCCTCGTCATCATCATCGTCGTCGGTACGCCTCCGCGAACATGACACGTGGAGCCGGCGGTGGTGTGTTGGACGGCAGCTTTGTCTTCAAGCTTGGCCGTCTGTTCAAGACCCCGTATGGAGGGGAGGGGGTGGATTTTGTGGACCAGCTGAACTACCAATTCACGGGCGGTTTGATGGTCATATTCATCACGATTATAAGTCTCCGGCAGTATGTGGGTGAGTCACACTGCAGTTTGTTTTAATAGGGAGCAGATAAATCGAATGGCAACATTAATCAGGGGCATAGCCATTAGGGGGGGGGGGTCATGGGGTGAATTACTATTCCCTCCCCGTCAGATTGTTGTTGGAATTTTAAAGTTTGGTCATTGCCACTGCAGGGAACCCTAAAAACATTGGACTTGTCGGAAAATTTAAGCAGTTGGTGGAAACCCCCAAGATAATTAGGGGGAGCAACACATAGGAGGATGGGGGGCTATGAATGCTTCCATTTTTTTTAAAACATCAATTTTGATTCCACACATTTTCTCTGTGTACTATATTATATTGTAGCATTATAATTTTGTCATATACTTCAGAAGTGTCCCTTCTAACTACTAATTAAGTTTAATGTTTTAAGTTTTAGTAGCAATAATAAAAAACACAAAGATACTTTGATAAAAATATACTACTTATCTATATTACTCGCAAATGATAGCCCAGGACAGCTATTTCGGCCTTG
The DNA here is from genome assembly GCA_034780595.1 of Parotoplana pacifica. Taxonomy (NCBI): domain Eukaryota; kingdom Metazoa; phylum Platyhelminthes; order Proseriata; family Otoplanidae; genus Parotoplana; species Parotoplana pacifica. Next base: position 5,153 of record JAUYWI010090198.1, on the reverse strand, counting down.
TTAGGCCTCATCAGCTAGGCATAATCACAGCCTGAGCAATATGAAATGTTCGTATATTTCATATCAAAGTATAAAAGAGAGGGAAAGTTGCTAAAGTAGCAATAGAAGAGAAAAGATATATTAGAAAGGGCACTCACACTGTCAAAGCAGGTCCTGGCCAATTAATGTTTTAATGAAAAAAATGTTCATTTTTGTCCCAAAAAATAGGATTATGTAGTTTGATTCCCTATGACTGGCTACGCGCCTGTTAATATAATTTATTTGACCTGTTTTTAGAGACATCGTGAGTAAAGTTTTCAAAATAGAAACACATTCTAAGGCTTTGAAATAAAATAAATGCAAAGGTTTTAGAACTTCTTTTATTAGTTATGTATAAGTGTTAAGTATTTCTGAGTAGATCTATTCTGTAGGCATTTAAATCCACTATTAAATGAAAATGGACTTATTCCTTAAAATCTTCTAAAATATCGTTATTTATTATATACTTAGCGTTATTTTTTAGTATGCTAATAAACATTCAAGATAGAATGTTAGAACAATCAAAGAGAAAATCTCGATTATTAAACATTCAAAAAATGTCTTTGATAGTGAAAATTTTAAGTGAAGTTTACTCTTCTTTGAGTGCTCACAAAATTTATATATACAAATCATAAACTAGAAGATGAAATGTCTCTTATCAACCACAATGTTGGATCCATGAGTTTCTATTAAGGATTGATGCCCGCTATGAAAGCATGTTCTATTAAGGGTTGAGGTCTTTATGAAAGCATTTTCTATTGAGGGTTGAGACTTTTATGAAAGGATTTAGTCACAATATGAGAACACAATAAATTTGTTGTCCTATGCAAAGTACATATGTAGGTGCAAATGACTATTATAAAAGGGCGCCACTTTTGGAAATCTAGAAGTTACCCCGAATAAGCCCCTAAACTATAAAAATCAATAACACCTCTGAAAGTACTTTGTACCTTCTGTCTATATTGTTCAACTGACACTCAAAATAACACTCAAATAATATTATGGACGGTGCTTTTAGGTAAGAGAATTAATTTCTCATAGTACATAATTATTTTGTTTTATGTAGATTCAATTGATCTTTTAAGACATACATTTATAATTATGGTTTTACTTCATTTTAACTCTCGGTATTATTGTTTGCATCCATGAAAATGATTACTGAGATACCGAATTAAGACAAGCGAACTGTTAAAAACGATTTAAGAATAGAATAGACATCTCTCTAGCTACATTTTATGAAAAACATCGATAATACATGACATTGATTTCATTTAATATAATGTTATTCAGTTGGTTTATACATAAATCACAGATAATTTAGTCTTAGGATGGGTACATAGGTACATATAGGTTTTGTAACTTTAGCCATGTTGCCATGTTATAATCGGCGAATGTTGTTTTTACTGTCACTAAGATTTGGTAGGTAGGTATATTAAATAAATAAATAAATACCTCGAGATCTATTAAAGATAAATGGGAAACGAAATTGTATAAATATGACAATACACAACCGATTCATTGATCGAATTTTATAGTCCAGTCATTCTGAGAGTCTGACCTCAGACTATTTGCTTCACAGGGTTTTGTAAAGGTTTGGATATCGCATACTGAAAGTTCTAAAAACATTCTCCTTGGAGAAATTCTGAAAACCATCCAAAAGTAGTCGTTTCTATGTTAATTTCCTAACTCTTGAAACATAAATATTACCGTCTGAAAATAATATGACAAGTATTATAAAAAAATCTACAATTCATAGAAATGGGTTTTCGTTAAAAAATATTATGTTATTTATATCCAAAAAAGTAGTGCCAAATTAACTTTTTTATATGCCCTTCCGATATTAGGACCCCCTTCTCTCGATAATCCTGGATCTGCGCCTACTTGGTATAAAAGAACTCCAGCAATTGATGCTTTAGTTGACATATTCCATACATACGTATGTGGCCGGTCTATTTATCTTGTATTGCCACCCACAAATTCCACCACCCATCTAATTGTAACATGTCAGTTGACATCTATTGAGCGAGCCGATAAAATCAGTATTAACAATAAATTATATTGCACATAGGCTGTCTGCCCATTATAAGCCAAGAGGGAGGGAGCATAATTGTGTTTTTAAAATTAAAACACGTTTTTCCCCCGGAAATGTTGAGCTGTGCAGGTACATAGCCGATAGACTGTACAAGTCTATCTCCCATCTATTATTAGAATTGAGCTCTTGAATAATTTGCATTTATCCTATAGTTGATGCTGAACTTTATCCAAACAGTATGCTCAATCTCTCCACTGAGCAGTCAACCATTATGTACATACTTGCCTATAGACTAGCCAAAAAGAATTAAAATAACTTGTAATGTTCTCCTGAAAAGTGATATAATAGATTGAAGAGTAATAAAAACAGAACCGTTGCGTTGGCCTCCCAAGACCAAGGTGTGTCACTATCTTAAAAATGAATTCGATTTCTATGAATAGTTTCTCCAAATAACATGGTCGCGTCCTACACAAATCTTAGTCCATAGATTAATTAATAAGTTATACTGTTTTAGCCATATCTTTATGGCCGTTCAAACAATTTAGACCATAGAGTAATAAAGTATATAATAATTACTCTGTGATTTAGACATTGTTCGAAAATTCATAGATCTTTTTCACAACGTCACTCTGTTTATTTACGAGTATGTCTACAGAACTGCAAACTTAATTAAAAAACGGCAAATTTAATAACTATCTATATTTAGTATTTCTGACGTATGTACCTACCTACCAGATAAAGTTGTTTTGTAATAGAAATCGGCCGCATTGTATATATTTCGTTAACCTAAATTGAATTCGGTGAGGTAATGAAGTTGAGGGATAAACTAGGCGAATGAAAGGTCAGCATTTAGTCAATAGAGTTGTTGAGTTGTTGACCTACCTATGTATTTGAGGTTAAAGTGAAATTAACTATTAATAGTTAATTTCACTTTAATGGATTGAAATAGGCAAATAAGAAGTTCTAATAATTATTAGAACTTCTTATTTGCCTATTTCAATCCATTGTGCTGGTGAAAAGTTGTAGTTAGAAAGGCGCATATGATGCAATGGCACTGAAAAAGTTGTCGTATATTAAAAAATATGTGTACTTAGAAAATCATGTCAAACAAAATATAAATTGTGTAAGAATAATATAAGTATCAGTTATGAGAATCAAGTATATCGATCTTATAGTGTTCTTTTTTAAATATGACTATTTAATATATACGACATTTTACAACTGTTCTTCTACACACATTAGGAGATATGAACATCAGTTTTTTTCAAGACTGGTAAATTGATAGAAATATGCCATTTGATAGACAGACACATACCTACAATACTGTCATTTGACAGACAGACACATACCAACAATACTGTCATTTGACAGACAGACACATACCAACAAAACAGTCAATTGATAGACAAACACATAGGTACCTACAATACAGGCATTGATAGACAGACACATATCAACAAAACAGTCAATTGATAGACAGACACATACCAACAAAACAGTCATTTGATAGACAGACATATTTCTAAATTACAGTCAGTTAATAGAATGGCCATATGTTGGCAGGGTCAATTGATGGAAATTCACAGTTTGGTCAATTGTTAGGAATGGTCATTTGATAGATAAATAATCTAGAGAATGTGATATAGTTTAATGCATACTTACATGCATCAAACAAATGACCGTTCTATTGAATGAATAAATCACATTTTGCAAAAAATTGATTCTACTAACAAATGACTGTAATGTAGGTTTCTATCAATTAATTAAAGTAGTGACTGATCTATCAATTGCCCATTCTATCAAATGACTGATCTATCAATTGCCCATTCTACCAAATGACCGATTTCTATATTTCTATCAATTGACCGGTCTAACAAGTGACTGCGACCCAATCAGTCAAACTTGCATAGTTTGCCAAACAATTTGAAAAGTTTAATTAACTAATACCTATTGCACATTCATAGGTAGGTACCCTCCAACTTTCATAAATTCATGATTGACATTTGTTTTAATAAACTCAACCTATTCCAAACACTTTTTATTTCTTTGTATGCTGGCGTATGTACATGCACAACCTGATCTACAAGTGCTATCATATTTATTGTTTAGCTAAAGCTTAATTATTATATAAACAACTGTTTCTCTTTTAATACCTATCTGATAAGTTTGATAAGTACCTAGTTATTCTATTTGGTGTTTTTTATAATAAATTAATAATTGTTTTATCTGTCAATTTGTCTCTATAAAAAGTGATTGAAATGGTGAAACTATCAGATAGATGATAAACAAGAAAGGGAGCAATTGATGATGTGTCTTTTCCACTTCATAGTACATAGATATAAGTACAAATTTGTGGTAAATGTTATTTCTAGAGTAGCCATTGAGTTAAATTTGATAGGCTGACATATTCAGATAGACTTACATAGAAGCACAAAGAGTTAGAAAATATATCTATGCAATGTCTACTTAACAATTTCTTTGTTATTAAAAAACTATTTTTGTTCTTTCTTTCCTCTGTTCATACCTCGGTAAATAAGTTAAAGATAATTTAGCTGTAAAGTAAATATTAAATAACTTCAATGTCTTATACACCAACAAACTTATATTATACCTTGCTGGTATTTATAGGGGAATATTGATTTTAATTTGTAATTTAATTTAATTTTGGCCCATCGATGTCTACCCATAATAAGTGGAAGATAAATAAAATCTCAAAACGTATCAAGTTGGGGGAAAAATTAATTAAACATTTCGATTTTATTCTTTGTCAAGGATGTAAATGATAACAACAGTTAAATCGATTAACAGTGATATAAATAAAAGAGAATACAAAAAAATCAAAAAATGAAAATTCAAATCCCATTAAACAGGAAGAAATGGGGGAAACAGATTGAAGAATTAGAAGTTAAGAAGCAAGCTTGGACTGACATACGTGTAGTGAAGAGATTTGTGACCTTTAAATGAAATTAAAATATTAGTAGAGGACCTACTACACTCTTACGCCAAATCTTCCCAAATATCTTCCTAAAATCTTCCCAAAGTGATCTTCCAACAGGGTTGAAATAGCGATGATACATCTTCCCAAATCACACGAATCGAGGAA
>JAUYWI010090197.1:0-23505 GCA_034780595.1 Parotoplana pacifica | reverse complement strand
TTGATTTAATGCAAGGTATCTCTCACTTTGAGATATAGAAAAGTAGGACTACTGCTATAAAAATCTTGTTACGGTTATTTTTTGCCAGCCCTGTATGTAATTAACTATATTTGTAATACAGTTTTATTGATCATATGATAAATTTCTTATTATTTAGTAAAACGGTGGTTTTTAAGAATATATCTAAGCATATAATTTATAGCAGAGAACATGACAATTTTGGGAAATCCAGACTTGATATTTTCCTAGTAAAAATAAGTCATACGTAAATCTTGTAATGTCATAACCATTCTTCCAGTAAGTTTGATTTTTCTATCATAAATTTTGAAACTGTGCTCAAAAAAATATTTAATTTACCATTTTCGTTTTAAACCATCCTGAACCTGTATTAAACTTTTTTATCACTTGTCTTCTTTGATTTTCATTTTACGTGTTCACCGTCTCATTCAAATTCTTCTATTGAACGGTTTAAACGGTATGCTCATTGTACACAACGCAAGAACATAGTAAAGGTGTGGCTCTAAATTCGTACCATCATCTAAACAATTTACAGTGTACAGATAATTTGAAACTAGGTGGATCAAAACACTTAATAAAACGGATGTGTAATATTCTTTGATTGTTAAATAACCTCTACCACTCACAGTTCTATGTGGTTTGATTTTATAATCTATTATATATTTATTTTCGATTTACGAGTATAAATATATTAATGTATTTTTTATAAATATGATCATAAAATTTGTGGATCAATATTTCTTTATAAAGTTGTCTAAATTTGATAAACAAGTACATGTATACAAACCGCTGAAATTTATATATTTTTCTAAAATAAAAATTACCTATTGATTTTCTTTTGCTCTAAGGCTACACACTGATCACAAAAATCAATAGTTCTGAATAATAAGGCAGTTTTTTGGGAGTTCCATTGCATAAAATTATTAAGGAATAAATAAAATAAATCAAAATTAATATAATATTTGCCTTAATCATATAAATTAGTGAATGCAGTAATTTATATAATAAAGGCAAATACAGCTGAATTATTATATTAATTTTGTTTTGGAGTCGTTTATTATATATTTTATATATTCTTCAATTATTTACAAAAATCAATATTGTTAAAAACTCGGAATATGTATGATGTATTTGCAACATATCTACCTAATATTCATCAATTCTAGTCATATTTGGCTTGAATTCTTGTTGGGTAAAAATATACATTTTAGCCATTTGGGTCCAACGTCATTTTTTCCAAAAGGTCTTCAAGTCACAGTAGGAGGGTCGGAATCAAACATATACCTAAATTTTCGCAAGAGAATTTTGGTACACTGATTCAAATTTCATACAAATTGGTTGAGTCGTTTTTGAACAATTTGTTATAAACTTTAAACCTTAGGTCTAGAGGCCTAGATGGGGGGGACGATAAATTAATTTACTTTATTAAATCGAATTTCAAATGTAATTTTTGGAGGAACAGAAAAGCGCACATACATAGCTCGTTATTGAAAAGCATATCTTTATATTACGTAAACCTAAATTATTTGATATTTTAGCCCTATTTTATAATTCTTCAGAGAATTTTAATTAATTTTATTTGCAACAATGATTGGAGTGATAGGACCTTTGTATCTATCTTTTAAATATACATTAAATATTTATTATGATTATCAAAATACTGTTTATTTACTGAATGTTTCTAAGGGCAAATATATATTATATTTTGATTAATCCAATAGTACATATTATGTTTAAAAGTCAATAATATTAACATAAATCACTGAATTTAAACTGTAAAATCTAATAAGTCAAGTACAAACGTACCTCCAACGAGAAATACACTATCAGTTTAAATCAGTCCTCAATAAACAAAAAAGGTTTTTGTAAACTGGTTAAATCATACAAACAAGCTAATCTTAAATGACAATATAAAATCAATATTCTTTATTCCAATTGATTGCACGCCAAAATGCGTACAAAATGAATTACAGAAAATGGTATTATACAATCAAATCGATTTTTGAAAACTATGACTCTACGTAATGCATAGATCTTCTACTTATGTATTATACAAAATAATTATATATGGAAAGCACAATCTTACCCTGTAACGACTACAACAAAATCCATAATATTCCAGATATTCCGTAGATAAGAACCGTTATGCAGCAAAAATCCCAGTGCCACAATTTTTAACAACGCTTCCACACAGAAAATGGCTAAAAAATATTTTTCTGTTTGTTCCTAATAGAAATAAAGAAGACAGATAATTCAATAATGCAAAACAATATTGTTAATACTATAAACTAATCAAAAATACTATGCCCTATTTGTTCAGTAACATTGAAAAAGCCGAAATATTAACAGCAATGTGCCTAATCCATATTTGTATTCTAAAATTATTTTTTTGTAAGATATTTGAATAAAAATAGAAATTATTGTTCGAAATTCATTTTTCAAAGAATCACTAGATAACTAACTAAAATGTTACAAGTCCCCCTTCTTTGAACATTATCTAAATTTCATACTACGCTTTCAACGCTCGTTTTTTCACAATAGTGTGGTAATCCTTGTGGTGTTGAAAATTCTCTCTTTCATATCTGACAATATTGCAGAATTTTAATTAGATATATTGTCTTTATTTGTTAAAAAATGAATTAATAATTAAACTGAAGGCAACATAAATGTCGCATTCTAAGAAACCCAACACTAATTAGTTTTTATTGACAAAATAATAAAACAAAAAATACGAAATGTAAAATACATTAACTTTGTCGCGTACATCAAATCAAATATCAATATTGGTGATTAAACTAAAAATTAAATGATAATGATAAAAGAACGTTATATAGTATATTGCATAAAGAGTGTTTTTTTAAACACAAGCCTTTATCCCTAACATTTTAACACTCTTGACATTTCCCATTTTATTATTGAAAAAATAAACGCCATTCCGTAAGTTCTAATATCATACATAATATTCCGACTTATGTTTGAAAATTATATTGATTTGCTAGTTGAGCTTGAATGATAAACTCAGTCGTTGCAACACAACTCTAATTTTTCTATTATTTGTTTAATATATGTAGACTAGTGAATGAATATAACATTTACTTTATAAACTGATCCTATTGATAGTTTTTAATTAGTTAAAAATCTCAAGTGCACATAAATATAACTAATGAATGTTTATTATAATATTAAATTAGAATCAAGTAAAAAGCCTTATTAAAATTCATACACGCTCTGTCGCATATAAAATAAAGAAATTATTTGAATAGTAACGAAAAAAATACTAACCAGACAGGTGGTTGTTTTACAATGTAAAACTTATTCATTGACCATATATTTAAATTACAAATTCTGTTTGCCAGATACGACCCCCCCCCCACACACACACACCCTTAAAAATCTAAATAGGATCTAGTCATTGATGTCTAAAATCAGTCTACAGAAGTTGTAGGTTAACTAAATAAATTTAAAATATTTAGAGATATTGCATTTTGTGATTCAGCTTTTCAACTTTAATCGGCTCGTAGAAGTAGTTATCCTGCAATTTTTTATGATTCCTGTTGTTTAATGTTCTGAGCACCCATGTCCAAATTGTATGTTACCGGCGGACCTCCCCCGGCTGGCCCTAATCACTCATGTCCAAAGACTAACCAGTTAGAAGCTGTGGGCTAACTTAACCAAAAAAATTGATACAAACTATTTTTGGAATCACTAGATACCTAATTTAAAACACTAATATAGGTATAAAATTTATATAAACCTATACTATTGGTCTAGCTTAATGAGTCATTTACAATATTTTCATTCACAAGAAATATGGAAGCTAACACAAGACCGAATTTATTTTTATGTTGAAACGGAGATCAGAAAGAATTCTAACCCTATACAGATTCATGAGAAATTAGTTACAGCCAAGGACTACAGCATAAAATAAAATGTTTGTTGTCTACAAGTGTTCAAAAAGTTCAAGGATTTTATGCGCAAAGTTAGACCAAAAGTATATCCCTATTACCTAAGGAGATAGTGACTTTCTATAAACATTGTGCATTTTTAGCATGTCTCTGGTCAAAATGTGTTTCCTGTATAGATTTTATAATAGAAAGCAAAAACGACATTTTTTAAAACACCCTAGACCTATATATTTATAATAACTTACTAATTTAACAGCAAGCACAGTTTTGTCTTGTGATGGCAAATGAGTTTCAAGGGCAAGAACCACACAATTGGCAATAATAGTTAAGAGTACCATATACTCAAATGGCGTAAAATAATAAAATCAAAAGTTAAGGAAGAAAAAAGAAAATTAATGAAAATATAATTCAATAGGTAGGTACATTATATTTAAAACAATGACTTTAAATTAGCAGCCATAATAATTAACTAAATATATTTAAATAAGTTCATACTACTTTTCACCTTAAAAATGTATTAAATCTATTAATTTTGACATAAAAGTATAGATCATACAAACCGGAATAATATGTACATTTAGGTATACCAGAAAACATTACCTTTCAAGATAATGGTTTAGGAAATACTTATTACTTCTGTGTATATAATCTTTATTTCATGTAAGGTAAAAACTACTGTATGCTCGTAGTATTAGTAAGCGGGTAAGTACTAGAATTTTAATTTTGTTTAAATTTGTTTATAAAAAATATGATTTTCCTGAATTTTAATTATTAAGAAATAAGTGGCAGTAATTTTAAAATATACTGATTTTTTTGAAATTTAAATTATTTTTTATGTGATCGCCTTTATATGATAAAGATAAACTAAAATCATTAGGTTTGGTATATATGTACATATACATGTCCTATTTTAGATTGCATTAAAAGCCATATTGTATTTCTGCTGAATAGTCACTAACGGCAGCATTGCTGAAGTAAAAGTTAGTTATTCAGTTCAATTCGGTATGTGTTTCCTTGTTTGCTTTAATTAGCTCAGACACACAGCTCATAGAGTTTCATCATAAAACTAGTAAATACATAAAATCTAATCTTGTATCATATTTAAAATAACCTATCAACTCAACTAAGTATTGTATACAATATCGGTATTAAATGCCAGCAAACTGCATCGTTTTAAGTTAAAATAAATAAGCAAAAATGAGTACAAGAGAATTTTCAGCTAATATAATATGGACAATACCGTCCTACCATGTTTAATTAACTATGACAACGGCAAAGGAAATACAAAATTTAGAAATATGAACAATTATGTATTAACTCTGATCGATATTATATACCTAAGCATACATATTCGGCACACCCAGATATATCATGCATATAAATAAAAAGTTCGAATTAGTAAACAATTATAAAATCTATATTATACATGTAAATGAATAAGTCCATTACATTATATAGAGCAGAGCACTTACATTTAAGGCAATTAAATTATAATGTTCATTATGTTTGTTTTAGTGGTTATTATCAGCCAAATTGAAATTCCCTATAACTGTAAACTCGGAAAATTTTTATAAATTTCGAAATGTCAGAAACACACAACATGCCTATTGGAATTATGATAGAAGTCATCGTGCTAGCAATTTACAACACTATGAAGGAGTATTTATAATCAACCTTATGCCATGTTACCGTATGTAGTTGTTATGATGCAGGAGATATTAATTATATGAATAACAGTAATTCATTAAAAATATAGCGATTATAAATACTTGAGACGCTATATTTTTACAAAATGAGGAGATTATTTTACTTTGATTTAAATTAGAAAGAGATTGTGAAACAATTGGAGGTTTTCGTTTCCAAGACTAAAAAGAGTGAAAATATTTCCAAAGGTCTGTTTCATGGGTGCACTATTTTTATATGCGCTAAAGGGGGTCTACCTCCCTTAAAATATCACACTTCCCACGTATGGATTGAGCTGAAATTTGGTACATAAGTACCAGGGAATGTTTCAGGGTAAACGTTTTTTAAAAGAATCGATAAGGGAGCTAGGGCCTAGAGTAACCGGTAGTCGAGTGGTTAGCGCGATAGACTACGGATTGGGGGGGGTACCCTGTTCGAGACCCAGTCGTGGAAAGAAATTAAGGACTTTTCCAGATGTTGAAGTATTTTTATCAAGAGATGCATGTACTTTAACAAGTAGAGGGCTTTAAAGAGCAGTGATACCCATATTTGCAATATTGATCTTCTTTTTACACAGCAAACAGAAAGTGGAATATACATCCCCATCTACTTCCTTTAACCAGAATAAAAATTTGGAGTTTTCTCTCCAAGATTGTTGAAATTTACATTTATACTCAATGTCTATTAATGATCAAATGAAAAGAATGTAGGAAGATTCAATTAGTCAACGTCTAACTTTAATTGACCAACCAACTAAGTACCAAAAGAGTGACCACAAATTTTATCGTTCTCCTACAGGTCATAATTCTCTCAAATTAGAGTGTATATATGTTCTGTATTAATTCAATCGAAACAAATAAGTGCACAACAGATAATAAAAAGTTTCTTATAATCAACAGTCGGTTCATAATTTATTGATCTATAGAATTATATGTAGAGCTGCTAGGAAGTAAATTAACTTAATTCAAAAGTTTAATTTGATTAAATTTTTATCTATAAAACTACGAGTAATAGGTAGAAGGCGGTATCTAATAATAAAAAACAGAGATACCTACCAATTGTCATTGAAATTTGTTCAATATCTAAACAATATTGTATTTCAAACTATTCAGAGTAATTTAGAATAATTTTATCTATAATTCATTGGGGAACTGGTTTGATCATTAATATTTACTAAGTTATCAACAGAAAACAATATTTTAAACTGTGCAGATCGCAAGTGGATTATAACAAATAAATAACTGCAAGTAGTAGAAATTCTAGAAAGAATGCTTTTAAGTGTAAATATAAAAAGAACTATTAAAATAAAACTAAATGACAAAAAAACAATCCAAATAAAAAGTAAGGTAAATGAAGCCAAAATATTATATTCATTATATTAAATTTCTACAAGCTGCTTTTTTATCATTTAAATTTATTTTATCCGCATTAAAACTCCAACAATCCTACGTTACTATCAAATGATATAATACTTTTAAGATTTGTATTAATTACCAAATAAAATTACCACTTAAAAATTACAACAAAATATTATTTTAACACAATCAATAAAATGTATAATAGAATCATGAGAAATACCAAATTTGTCAACATAATATCAAAACAATGGAATACTAAAGAGGATGCTAATATACGTATTTTAAATATAACACTAACTTTTGTTCAAAAAGCAGTGCCAGTTAAATCTCAGTTACTCGTAACTAATATTTATTAAATGGAAATTAGTATGTTTCTTAATTTTGTAAAGAAGTTTCAGAGACTTACATAAATAAAATCTAAGGTTCACTATCTAGCGAGCAGAATATCTAAAACGATTTGCGGACAAAGATTAATATTTTAACCTTAGCAAGTTACCGGCTCCAAGTTGCACTTCATAATTGTTTTTTTCTTTTGATGAATCTTTCTAAGATATGTGCACCAGAGTTTAGCCCTATTCATTCCTGGAAAAAAATTTAAAATTTAGGTGTGGAGTAGAAACACCTACCTTTCATCCGCAGTATATGTAAAACAAGGATTAACTAGATGTCAATAGATCTATCAGAAACTACCATTGACATCTATTTTATCCTTGTTTTAATATGTGAGTCATGAGTCATAGATCGTCACAGACTCTGACCAATATTTCAGGGATGACAGTTTTGGAATATGGATCTACCGAGCAGCGTCAGGGCGGTAAGGAAGCAAATGACAAAACAAGATGATAAAATTTAAGAGATGCCAAGCAGGTTTACAAGTTAAGTATGTCATATGGGTAAAAAAAGATATACAGTATGCCATAGAGATGGACAACATCAAGGAATGGTCAGGATAAGCCATAGCAACACCATCAAGTTCAACTATGGATTGACGAAATGTAGAGGGCAGCATATTGTGCTATGCGGACCAAGACAGAATCGCAATTATTTACTTATTGAATGTGTTGTGAATTCTCTTCTGTCTACTACAAAATGTTTTTAAAGACCGCAATGAATGTTGATTTTTACTCACATTAGTTAGAATACGATCAATGAAGTAATGGAACAATCAAGTGTTCTAAGCGTAATTATGTCTCTTAATTGACCTGAATTTTTGATCGAAAGAATCTAAAATTCTGCTGATGACTTGCGCTTCTTTTCAAACACCCTGTTTATATGCACACATGCTGTTGTCATTTACATGTAATAGGTTGTTCGGAAAAAGGTCGTTCTTTCTCTAAAAATACCTCATAAGAAAAACAGTCAATACGAGAAAAGTATACTTATCGATCAATAATTTTAAAATGTTCACACACCTATTCAGTGACCTGAGACAAGGTTATGTGAAAATTTTAACTTTATTGATCATGCAGTTTTCTCTTACTAACTTCTAGCTCGTGAGAATTTTTAGTGAAAAAATGGGGTTTTGTTTCGGGACAACCTATAATTAAGATTTTAAAATATAATTTCGTCAAAATAAGCTTTACCAGAGGCAACTTTTATTTTTAAATCCTTTTGTATGAAATATTTTATTTTTATATTTGATAAAATTCAACATAGCAGATAGGCACAAACTGTCACTTTACAATCTGTTTCCTTCATATAAAAGTTCATGATAAATAATTTATAAACAGAATAAACAGATTATAATATAAGAAATACCAACAACGTTATATTAGAGAGCATACCCTACGATTAAAAAAAAATTCAACAAAGTTCTTGTAGAGAATACTAAATGAAGTCAGTAAAATCCAGTCTTTTGATTAATCTAATGTCTTAGTAAAATGGAACACTTGATAGATACTACACATATGAAATTTAATCCAATTAGTAGAAAAACAACAACGAGAATGTAACTATCTCTAATTTATAGATTTATCCTTGGACTGATTATTCCTAGCAAGATCGAAAAGACACTTGATTTTCAAGATTTCTCATTCATAAATAAATAAAGAGATTGATTGGTTTGGATTTGATTTATATTAGGCATGTAGATATTGTCAAAATCAAGATGAATACTCATATAACAGGTTTAGCAGTATATCTTTAGGAAATACAACAATTAACTCTATATGCTAATGAATCGTGATTAATAGGTACCTAAATCTATTTAATGTCGCCAGTTTACTAAAAGATATTAATCGTAGCATTGTAGATTCAAACTAGGTGGGTAGTTATTTTACAATATAAAACTGATTCAGTTGACCGTAGTTGCAAATGTGGGCTGCTTGATCTTTAGAGTACCCATGTCCGAATTGTGTATTGAGAGTTACGGTCCCATGTACAAAATTGTACAAAATCCGATTTTTTATATGCTATTGGTTTATCTAAATTAGTAAGAGGCAAACAAATTTGGTACTACTGTATAAAAAAGTTGATGTCCAACATCAGTTGTTTCAGAAGCTGTAGGTTGTCCAAAAACAATTTTTTTTAAATTATTTTGTGACTCCGTATTTCGATTATTACACTTAACTAGTTTTTATTTTTCTCGTTGTTAGATGTTCTTAACACGCATGTCGAAATTGTTATGTTGCTAGTGGGGGCTCGGCCGGACCCCCACCAAATATACATAAACGGCATAAAAAGTATGTTTAAAAATGGAATTTTGTAACTTTATTTTTCGACTATGAGCGGCTCGTAGAGGCTTTGGTCCTGCACCATTTTTCATGATTCTTGTTCTCAAATGTCCCTAGCACTCAAGTCAAAATTGAATTTATTGCCGGAGGGGGCTCCGCCTCCACACCCCCGTAAAAATGTGGCTGGTCCTAGTCTCCCAACCTTAAACGCTTCGTAGAGGATGTTCTATACTGCAACTATTTTCATAATTGTTCTTTTATTAGATGCGCCGTAGTCAATTTTGGTGAGGTAACCGCAGCGCGAAACCGTTGAATTAATCAGAAAGTGCCTTTCATAGGTCTTATGTTTAAAATGTGAGGTTAAAATGTTGTTGGCAAATGATTTTTAGCGCTGTGCACACTTTGACAAGTTTTCGATAGTTTGAGTCATGTTTTAATTTCTTTGGTGTTACCGTTTGGGAGAAGAATAGAACTTATAAATTGTTTGGTAGGGAACAGGACCATGGACGGCAAAATAATATTCATTTAGACCATAGAATGGTCAAATGAATGATAAAAGATAAATTTTAGTAGATTGTTAGAACCATGTGTCGCCATATAACCAGGCTACCTCTAATGTTTTGTTGTTTAAATGATCGTACAAAAAAATGTAATACAGAAATTATATACTTACTGCAAATTATATAACATTTCTATAGCTGATCATTATCTTAAAATAAAATATGAATCCGTTACTTACTGGTCACAAAAAAATACAATTATAAAAATAAAAGGATATCCCCAGTCGATAATAATTTTGGCATACTTCCTAATCACATTGTCTTGTGAAAATATGAAGAGTGATTTGGATCCTGAGGTAGACTGAACACCACCCGGTAATCCCAAATGCAACGTCTTTTTAGCAAGGCTACGAAGTGAAGCACTGTTTGAAGCATCTTGAAAGGAACGTGAAGCAAGATCAAGCCTAGGGTCATCCGCAACACCACCCGCTCGACTTATCTTAGGCCGGGGACCACTACCAGTTTCCATAGCGACCGTTTTAATCTGTATATTGAGTATAAATAAAACTATCAACAAATATAATTGTCTTTAAAATACAAGAAGTCGTCAACTATAATTCATTTCAAACTTGTTAAAGATATGTTAAAGATATGCTAATTATCACAAATATGAATAACTCTATCAAAGAATATTCAAATATCCATTTTGCTCTCAACAAATTCAATTAAAATGAAATCCATTTTAAAACAGTAAGTTGGAATTAATCAAATATCTGAATAATGCGCACCATTTTACAAGCAATAGCATTAAATCATAGATTTTGTTTGAAGCAAAACACAATTAAACACTTTTCACAAGTATTTAGTATGAAACCACACCCAGAAACCGAATGACAAGCAAATGTAATCATGTTTCTATTTAATAAACCAATTAACTGAAAACGACTATCCTTCTATAGAATCGGGTTTGTGTTGTCAGTCGCGTCATAGTTGAACTGGGATCACAATTTTTCTGAATATTAAGTTACTAACCGTTTGTATGTACATGTACAATGGTTAGATCCTCTTGTTAACCAGTGCAATAAAATCTTCATATACTGTAGTAAAGAAACATAAACTCTCTTACCAATGAATCGGCAGTACTTACCATTCAAATTTGGTTCATGTCGCTAGATATATAAATTCCTCTAGCAGCTCACTTGCAGGTTCTATAACCAATCCAATTCGATTGAACATATGTGCTGAGATTAAAATCCTACAGAGATCCTTGATAAAAATAAAAAGAACAACGCATAAGTATTAATAATCATATTTTAGAATAAAAAAACTGATCATGATCTAAGCAGTCTAATTAAATGTAGTTTACTAATATTCTAAACTTTTTTGGAACTTTATTAGAGGCTAGATTATACATTATTATAATACAAATTAAATTTGGCCAATAGTCTATATAACATTAATAAATAAAATAAGAAGCAAGTAAGAATAGAAATAAAGACTATGGCTCTTATCAAGTACCTTATCTAAGAAATACAAATAAAATTTATCAGTTTTTCTAAATCATCTAACAAATTCCCTAAAGTATTTATTAAAAATAAACTCGAAACCAAACGCCAACTACATAATATCTAATCAATGAATTTCTACGTAGAACATTTCATAACAATCATTTCAATGCTATCTTCAAAATATTATATTGCTATGACAAACGTGTATCTTAATTTGTATTTTGAAATATTTACAGTAAAAGTCACAACTCTGATAAGAAAAGGAAGGCAAATGACTGTGTTTTGTTTTCTACTTATAAAGGTTAAACAAGGGCGCAGGAGCCGGATGCAATTCCCCCTCCCACAATATTTTGTCAGAGGGGCAATCATATCATTTTGCCCCTCCCCAATTAATTTTGGGCATGATTATTTATTTAGAATAGTATGTAGTATACATAAAACATTAATGATTATAGAATGGTGAAACAGTATATAAAATGTTATAGAGATCTTTCTATGGGGGGAAATGTATATAATTGATAGGCATGGTTGATAAAAAAAGAAACTAACTTGTAAGATGTATAAAATGAAATAAATGCAAACAGTCCTAGAACACTTTAAGATTGGACAAGTCTTTGATTTTCAAATCAATCTCACTAGACAATTTGCTGATCTTTTCCTTTTTTGCATAGCTGACTTTCTAAGAGCATTTGATTCAATAACATACTTAAATGAATGAGTAGCCTCAGCCTTCATAGCCAATTTATCTGCACTTTGTCGAAGTGAATCAACTTCATTCTGTAGCCATAACCGCTTCTTCTTTTGTTCATCCAACTGCTGCAGTTCATTTTCTTGTCGCCCCTTCTTATTTGCTTCCTCTTTCACCAATGTAAAAGGAATTTTATCACATCCCACAAGTCTGAACATCCCTGTTCACTAGAAATATGCTGGTACCAGAATTAATCAAGTGGTTGTGATTCAAAATTAATGATGAGAAATCAGAGGCACCTCTCATATTAACTAACTCCACATACGTCAAAATTTGTATAATGTTATCACACTTGTCAATAGATATCTGTTTTGCATTGACCAAACAGTTGAGAGCTGTCTTCAGTGTTGACCAAATGAACAGGATTCATCCACTGTAGGTTTCTGACCAAGTTTGATTTGATGGGCGACATGGTCTTCAACATTGCTTTTGTCTGCTGACGAAGTTCGAGTAATTTTCAGTGACATGGTTTTGACAGATTGCAGCAGCCCTGAAGCCTTAAAACCAATGTCCACTTTTGAACATCCAGGTATATCGAGTCATCATTGATGTCAAGATCAACCAGTTTCTCTGCTGAATTAGTCATGGACATCACTTCATCCTTCACACACCTATGAGATGAGAGAAATATATAAATAATATATATAATACAAAATAATAAGAATACTAGAAATGCCCATCACAAACCTTGCGACATGAAGTCATGTAAATAACATTTAGACAATTTATGTAATATATATCTATATTAAATACCTAAATTTATAAACATACTTATATATAAACTTAAACAGCACATTTATAAATTTTAAAGTAATAGTATAATAATATTTTACTTACAAATTGATGATTAAATTTAATTACATATATTCACCGTCGAAAATTAAAATATCAACATTATTTAACAATTAATATATTTATATTTAAATAAACAATACTAACAATGTAATTACATACATAATGTGTACATAATTAATTAACTAGGTATAGTTCAGAATAGTTTGTGAGTGTATTTGAATGTTGTTTATTTTCAAAGTGTTTACAGATAGGCAGTTATATGATCCTGTAGGGAGCCAATAATATCACAACAAAGGTTATCATTAAATGTTTTGATTGCTGTTGTTATTTTTGCTTTCAATTCATCAATGTTCTTGGATTTCATCTTGAACACTCGATCATTAATAATGCCCCAGACAGCATAATCCATTGGCAACAGATCTGGGCTTCATGGTGGGTGGCCATTCAACAGTTTCCATCCTACCAATCCACACACCTGGAAATTGAGCATCCAATCTATCTCTCACCTTGCTTGAATAGTGAGGCAGTTCCCCATCTAGCTTAAACCAGTGGTGTTTATTGCAAATTAGCAGTTGGATACTAGATAAGGCAAACATTTCTAGCAATTCCAGATAACTTTTACCAGTAGTGGTATTGGAGAATTCATAGACATTAGTAATACATAGAATTGATCCTTTAATTTTTGATGGTGAATTATGGCCCACCCTGTATATTTAATAGTTGTAGTTAACAGAATTTATGTATACTTTAATATTTGTACATATTACAGGTTTACCAGAAATACAGAAAAATAGTAATTTTAAATTTTTTTAGGAAAAACATGTAATAAATGTGAATTTATTATATAATACCTATTTATCTTTACTCTGAATATTATTATGTATGCATGACATGTCTGGATAATAGCTTTTACAGTTATAGATATTGCTTTGGAATGGATAAAACTCCTTTATTTTATACTATATTCAAAAAGTAAGATTAATATACATATTTCTAGCAAATACTTTGCCCCCTCTATTAAGTGAAGATGCCATCAGACACAATGTTTCCTGTTTTTGTTTTGTGGCTATCATTGATTTGAATAGAATCACTGTATGCAGTGCAGTTGGGTAGTTAGTTGTAGTTACAATGAAATAACCATAGAATTCGATAAATGTTTCAATGTAGATTTGAATAACAACAACTGTTTGTTTAATTAATAACCTTGTAATCAGAGGTAAATTTTACACCAAAAATTCTGCAAGAGAATTTGATGCAAACTAAATTTAGTAATTGTAATGCATCCTTTATGTACTATGTGGAAAAATAGATTCAAGTTACTATATTTCATAATTAGATCATTTATAATTTAGTCTATAAGCTGATTTTGCTAACTTATTACAAGGTCAAGTATATGCTCAAAATGAACTGACCACCCTCCACTAAGGAAACCATGCTACTTAGTTTTCTACAGTTTTCAACTTTGTTAATCTTTATATATTATTTTTTTATTCTGTAAATATATATTATTGTAGTTGATGAAATGCTAGATGTCATCTGCTAGTACATCTGACAGTGAACCAGATACAAAGAAAAGTCTATTGGAAGAGTGTTCAATCACATATGGAAAAATAGTAGAATCAAGTAACTATAAATGTTATTTTCTCAATATTAAGTATGTTAATCTATTATATATGATTATACTATGCAACTAGGTCATGTCAGCTATATATTTTCTAGCTCTAATAAAATAATTTGTTTTCTTTAATATGCACCATTAAAATTAATTTAAAAATTCATAAAATCGATATACGTTTATTTCCTTTTAAATTTTCAGTGATGGATGACCTAATCTATATAAATAATATTAATTATAATTAACTTGCAGATTGTCCATAGGATAATTTTAGACTATAGCTATGTTCAGAGGTCTATGTAATTGTCATTTGCAGGTATGTGTAGTATAATATAAACATTAATTTTAAAAGAGAAAAGTCATAAGTTATGTAATGGGCATGCTAAAATTGAAAGAATTTCAATGAATCATTCTATTGAACAAATTTAATTTCACTTTTTCCCTGGCTCCAGTCCTCAAATGAGATGGATCTAATTTTCTGACCTTTTAAATTTTGCACACCCAAATGCATTAGCTTATAGAAAATTAATACTGACCAGTAGTATACATGTTCTCTTATATTCATTATTGTTGTTTTACTATGTATATTGTATATTTATTTTAGATGAAAAGTATTTGTCATTATATTCTAAAAGGTATGCAGTTATGTATGTATCTTAATTTTACAAGTATAAGTGTTATTTATTATAAAAGGTCGAACAGTGGTAAATCATATGATAAGATAAATGAACTTTTTTGGATGTCAGCTCTCACTAGATGCCTACTATAAATTCTATTGCATTTTTATTATGTTAGATCAAACAAAGTTACTAACCATCTGAATACTAATACATACTAACTATTTTTTGTTTAGTCTCAACAATACTTTTCTGCTAATATAATGGTGTATATTCAGTTTTCATTTTTTTAATAGATAGTGACCATTATGAAAATTTTTAGAGGGAATGATATGCTTCAATGAATAAGCTCTATGATAAATCGACATATCTTCTACTTAATAGTAAATTAGTGCTAATATTAATATGTGGAAACATCATGGATTGCCAGCTTTTTCAATTAATGAAAATATATTTCATTTTTGGATCCTCAATCAACTAGACTGTGTAGTTTAACCCAGTGTTCTACTAGACAACTATTTGTGTAGTTAAACTATTTTTGATACTTTAAAAACAACATAGAAAGCTCAAAACACTTTCTTTTCATTATAAATAAATATTTAATTAATTTAATTTTTAATTTATATTTAGTAAAGTCTCATCAGATTATCGTACTGTGGAAGGCACCAAATCATTTCATGAACATTTTGCTAGAAAAGTTATGCAGTATTTTGAAGAGTGAGTATTTTACAATTATATTTGGATAATGATATATCTAGTTGATTAGAACTTCTAGTAATAATGCAAAGCCTGTAATATCTAATTGACAAATAATGTGAAAATAAATAAAATAACCTAGAAAGTGTCTGACTGAACATCCAAATTGTCTAGTACATCCATTTTGTAGCTACCATTCCAAGGCAGACCCACATATTTGGGTTGAGAAAAAATAGAAGTCTGCAGTGTTACCAAGGGTTCAGTACCTCAATGGATCATTCACTCAATGTACATCTGAAAAATATCAGTTTTAAAAGTTACTTCAATTCACTTCAAATTTATACTACTGACTTGTTTTGATGTTACAAAAATGGTGTGGTCCTAATTAATGGGAAATAGGTTTTTGTTAAAATATTTTGTTATATTATTAAAGTTATGTACTTTATACATATAAATTTCTTGCAAGTTGTATTGTATTTAATCATAATTTTAATAAAAAGCACATAAAATATTTTACCCAGCCAATTTAAAATTAAATTGTAATATCAACACAAGTCAGTAGTATAAATTCCAAGGGAATTCCTGCAACTTCTAAAACTGTTATTTTTCAGAATACAGTCTACATACCTTCAATATGAACATTTTTTGGCAGTAAGCAAATTTGGGGTTATATTGAATTTGCATTGAAATTAGAATACAATGTTTATTTAGCATCAAACTTATGTAAACAATTTTTGTTTATCTATGATTTTCGATCATCTATAAATTTCGATTTCCACACTGTTTTATATACATACTACTTGTTGCCTTCTAGTTATACATAGATGCTTGCTTGTGAATACACTATACACACACACATCTTATGCCATATCTCACTTCCAGAAATATATCTTTTGGGCAGTTAATAAAGGTTTATCAAGACTTTTGTATCGAAAAATCCTTGGTGGATGGCAGTAAACGAATTTTGGTGATAAAGGAAATTGGCTTTATATCGAGGTTAGACTGTAGTAAGAAAATACATTGAGTGGCATTACCAGTTTCAGTGTACCCAGGAGGCACAGAAACCTTAATTGACATGGCTCAGTTTCTGTCATCAATTTTTTTTCCCAATCAAAATGTGTGGGTCTGCCTTTGGACGCCATTTGATGCACCTGAAGCTACCTACAGTGCTTATATTTAGTAAAGAGATTTTAAGGTCCTGTGACCCCTCTAAATTGTTACTAAAATATTTTTTTAAACTAAATACTAATAAAAACATTTTATTTAATTTTTAAAAATAGTCTCTTTATGATGTGGCATGAGCATATTGATACTACAGTATTTGCCAGTTGAAGTATGTAAATCAGTGGGATATTATCAGATTAACCATATCCAAAACCTTTACCAACACCTTTTCTGATAGGATCAAAATATGCCATTTGCTCATGATTATTTTTTTTATTTTTCAGACATGTAAAATTTGTAAATTTTGCTACTAATGACCATACTTCAGAGTCTACAGATACTTGCACCAAAGATGATGACAATGATTTTCCAATTGTATCAACAGCATTTAGGAGAAAAGCAGAAAGGAAACGAATGAACCAAGAAGACAATCATAGAATTAAAAGAAGGAAAACTAAATTTGATACTGAGTGAGTAATGGAAATTTATTAAATATTAGATTAATTGCAACTGAAAATATGAATGGAAGATAGCATTCCTAATCTTTCATTTGATTTTAAATTGACAATACATTAGTCAATATAACAGAATATTGTAGAAGAGTTAAAGTACATTCAATCAGTTGACTTTTTACAAAATAATTGTTAGTGACCTGTGTACATACCAAATAATTGTAGGTTTTGTGTAATTTTAACAAGAGTACAAATTGAATGTTTCTGGATCGACATTCATGAAATTATCAGTGGCTAGTTAATTGATATGAGTAGAATTCTTTTTAACCCTTCGTAGACTGGGGGTGCCACCACCCACCTAACACAATATTTTCAGATTGCTCAAAAACACCTTGGCAACAGATTTGAATGGAATTTGAAATCATTTAACCAAATTCTCTTGTGGATCTTTTGATCATCATCTTTATCATTTATTTCTAAGTGGTCAGTTTATTTCTCTCTGATAGGGAGTTGCCAACTCTCATTCTTTCCAACTGGCCACGCCGTTTTATTAGCTCTTCATGATCCCCAAGCTTCAATCCAACCTTTGACATTCTCTCTTTGCCATACTTTTCCAGGTCAACTTTGGACGCTCTCTTTAAAAAAAAAGATTTTGTGACCAGGGTGCAACTTGATAGATATTTTTGAAAAGTTTATTTTTGTGATTCAAACAAACGTATTGAATTTATTTTCATGAAACTCCAGAGAATTGTTGCCTGCCAGATATCTAACCAATGTTGAAAATTTCATTAAAAAATATTGATCCAAAAACGTTATGAACCTTTTGATCATTGTTATAGAACATGTGTGTACCAAATTTCAGGCAAATCGGTCCATGGGAAGTATGTTTGTTTGGGGGTGTGATGATTTGAACTCTACCAAGGATGGGTAAGTTGAGTAGTACTACCACCCCCTTCTCCCAGAATGTCCATGGATTGATTGGGCTGAAATTTGGTAGACATAAGTACCTTGGAATGTTTTGAAGTAAATGATTATTTTAAGAAAAACTATAAGGGGCCAAGCTTACGACTAATGATGTTATCACTACTCCTTTTAAGAGTATATCTATTGAGTCCCATTTACGAAAAATATATACGCTTATTTATTTACTTACATATCTCTATGGTCACGTGATGATGAAAAATGAAGTTTTATCTAAATCATTTACAAAAAAATCAATCCTGAAGCAAACAAAATGACTAATTGGATTAATATTATTTAAAAAAGTTATCATTTAATATATATTGCTAGTTTTTGATTGATTTTTTACCAGGGTGCAACCTGAAAGCCTAAAATTTTGATTATCTTACTTTTGTAATTAAAAAAAAACGTTTAAAGATGTATACCTTATACTCCAGATAATTTTTTCTTGACAGATGCCTAACCATTGTTGAAAAATTCATTAAACAATATTGACCCATAAAACATGGAAATTTTTGTTTAAAAAAAATAACACATTATCCAAATCCTGTATCTTTAGATAGGAAAAATAATAAAATTCAATTTCTTAATAAAACAAAGTGAAGAAATGGATTAGAACTGAATTCTTCAAAAAACAGAATGCTCAACGACCATCTTAAAGAAAAAGCATCCTACCCCCTTGCCATAGTTTTAGGAAAGGCAATAATATCAAACAAGTGCATAAATTCAAATATTTAGGCATATTTTAACATCGGATAGAAAACACGATCATGAAATTTTAAAAAAATGATCTAAAGCGGCCTTCAATAACTTGGGTAAAATAATGAAGAACAGAAACATAAATATTGACACAAAAAATAGAGTCTTGAAAACGTACGGGTCACTTCTGACAGACGTGTGAATGCTGGAATATTAGTGCATATTTTGCGGAATTATTCTGTATTGGGGTCATACAAATCTGCATTTTTTTACTTTACGAACTATAATGGTAGGACTATGAATTCACTGATTAAGTACATCCAAAGTAGTGCCAGTAATCGAATGTTCTCTTCCTCTTAAAATTATGCAGATAAGAGAATAATGTAGGCTAACCAATCAGATTAGTTCTTGAGTCACAGTTAGTTGTTTTGAGATAGTGGTTGGATATTTGATAAAGAAACTTCCCCTAGAAGACCCTGTTCTCAAACATGCTGTGGTGGTCGACCCCGTATCCAGGATGACAATCGATTTTGATAGTCTCACATACTTCCTGAACAGATTTTCTTTCATGATCCCTTCTGATGCAACAACTGACATGATAATTGAGCAGTTTTGTGCCTATCAGATTGTTTATCACAGAATGAAGAGCAGAGTATCGACGCCACTTGGGCTACCATTTCAAAATGACATCCCGAGTTCCAGGCTCTGGCGCATGTGGTTCAAGCAATACTCACCATTCCACACCCGATTGCAGCATGCGAACGTGTTTTTTCGACAATCAGGAATTGAATCCAAACCGGGTAACTTTTTAGACTCAAATTACCAAATATCAACTTGCACCCTGAAACGATCGAAATGTGCTTATTACAAGTTGACTATTTTGTACTCATGACATTACTTATTGTAGTATTGTAACTTTTCACTCTAACTTCAGTAGTACATGTTGATGTGAATTAATGCTACACATTTTTTATTTTTTGTTCTCTCCTTCTGGATTCCACCATTCACCCCCTAAATTCCGCATTGCAGCTGTAAAAAATTACGAATTTATATCAATAGGGGTAAACAGCTCTGTTAGTGCATCCTTGCTAGCAAAATGGAAAGATGATGAATAATATATCATGGACTGAAAGAAAATCAAATCAACAAGTACTTGTCTTGACTATAACATCATTATTGAAGACCATCAGAGAAAGGCAGATACAATGTATTGGTCATATCATCAGACATGGTGACTTAGAAAGGCTTGCATCAGCTGCTTTATCTAGAGTTAAGAATTGAGGTCACCTAATTTTAAAAACCAGACCCGACCAACACGTTAAAAATCAAATTTTCTCAAATTCTATTTCAGCAAGTGGAATTATTCCAACACTACTAAAAATGAGATGGAAAATAGAAATCCATTTTAAACCATTTAGAATAATATATTTAGCATAATCATCACTTTTGAAAAAAATCATTTTCATAGACTGGCCCTTGTATACTAAGATCCATATGAATGAGGAACCCAATTTTCTAACACATTTGAAGCCTACATGTTTTTTTTAGAAGCTTTTTTATAAACAAATCAATAAATTTTAGCCTAAATAGTACCAATTCAAATATTAATTATTTTACTCAAAGAACGAGTATGCACAATACAAACTAGAAAATTTCCTGACATGATGACATCATAGGGCCAGTAGCTAAGGCCTAGTATTGATTTTTTTTAAATTTTAAATGGGAATCTCCCTCATTTGTCGTGGGGAAGGTGTGTGCCAAATAGGTCCATGGGAAGTATGATAGTTTAGGGGGGATTGCATCCTGAAGTCTACCAGGTATACAAAAACGCGAAGTCTACCAAGGGTTAATCTAAAATTGCAAAACTAGTTCATAAGTAGGTACATTAAGGGTATTCAACCAATAGTTAAATAAAATACCTTAAATGACTTATTATTAGTTTCTAAGCCATCTCTAGTGGTATCAAATCAGTGGCGACATCAATTTCTGATTTGGATAAAGCTTATAATGTATCAGATATGCAATAGGCATTATAATTTTGAAGGTATTCCAATCAACAATAAAAGTTCAATTTTCTCTATACCTATATAGATGATTTTTATACCGTATATGCTCACTTTTGGAACAAAAACCATTATAACGTTTATTTAGTTTATTTGATTTTTACCAAGTGAGAAAAATATGCTGGGGCACATTTAAGTTAAAGTTTCAGAAATATTTATCTGTTAGTCTTTTTTTATTACAAAACAAAAATAGCACTCAGGTTGCACCCGGGTCACAAAAACAAATACTTTCAGAAAGGCGTCATGTAATTATGTTCAATATTGATATACTAAATTTTATTCAATTTCATCATTATTTGATTACCATAATTTTTCAGAGTGGGGAGGTCATGTGACCTTTGGGGTGGATAGATGCTAAAAATATTTTATAATGACAAACGTTGCAGATCTTCATTTTTTATCTTGGTTTCAAATTTCATCCAAATCTGTTGATGCATTTGATTTCTCAAAAGTCTTGAGAAATGATCTGAACTAAAGCTTGATGATAACATTTTTAATGATACTAAATTACTACTCTACTCACTCCCCACTGTACAAAATACATATCAGACAATATAGCTAGCATCAAGGCTATAGGTATTCAAGGTTCGACCATTGTTCTCATCTTCTTTTAACTAATTGCTTCCTATCTAAAACACCTATTTTCTTTTAATTCCCTGACAAATATAGGGTACTACATACTTGATTGTTATGTCCTTTAATTCTCACACAATTTCTTGCTAGATTAATTTTATTAAAGATTGGCAATAATGCTAAGCAAAAAAATAGTGGTCTAACAGTAATTTTCTGAAATTCATATGGGGTTCGTTTTTTCGGAACACCCTGTAACAATATGAACCAACCACCCTTAACCAAGGATATTACCAGAGTCAACTAAATTACTATTGTTGGCATTTCGATAAATAATAAATTAAAAGTTAACAAATATATTTGATTTTACTTTCACCATGTTCACAGTCCCTTTATGCCCTACATTTTCTTCGATCTCATTTTACTGTATTTTTATTTTTTAGATCTACTGTTGATCTTGGTGCAATTTGTGTCTCTGGTGATGAAATTCTGAATAAAACTGTTTTGTAATTAGTTTATACAAGCACAGAACTGAAAGCAATGCATTTTTTATTGTAGAA
This sequence comes from Parotoplana pacifica, assembly GCA_034780595.1. Taxonomy (NCBI): domain Eukaryota; kingdom Metazoa; phylum Platyhelminthes; order Proseriata; family Otoplanidae; genus Parotoplana; species Parotoplana pacifica. Next base: position 922 of record JAUYWI010090197.1, on the reverse strand, counting down.
AAAGGTGACAACTTAACCGAATTTTATGTAATGTACATTCTAATTGTCAGATTAAAAACTTTTAAATCTTATATGGAACTATACTTTACCGTTCCAAAAGGAGTGCTTTAAATTAGTCATATAATGTTGATCTTTCAATGTCCTCGCTAAAGCATCATTCTTCCCTTGACATACTTGGAATGAAGTTTGGTACACAGGCACCGAGCTTGAAAAGTTTCATCATCAAAAAATTTTGTCTTCTTTAAATTGATAAGGGGAGGGCTGATGACGTCATCAGGTCCAAAAATTAAAGTTTTCTGAAATTGACTTCAAATTTGATATGTATGTATGTCCACATCTAAAAATAGTCACCTTTTGACACAAAAAATATCTAACTTGGGTCAAAAATAATTCTATGAAATTTTATACAGTTATAAATGACAGTTGTATTCACCTGTTTTGCGAATTAGAAAAAATCTACCCGTTAATTTTTTATCACGATTTTTTTAAATGTAAATATTGGCTCAAAGGTCACATAATGCTTAAATCTAAATAATTCTATTTAGTTACTGTTAGTGGTTTTACAAACCAATCCAGTGAAAAATATTATATTTAGTATATACTTTATCATAATATTAAATTTCAAACCTTTTGCCATATCGATTTATATATATAGTCCACTGTAGTCACAAGAACTTTCGTGATCAATAAAATTCTATGAATTTTTTTTACAGTTACTAAGGAGAGTATTATGCATTTTTGCAATTTATTAAAAATCTATCTATCACGAAAAGAAATCTTGTGTCATGTGTTGCACCCTGTGGACAAGAATCAATATTTTCATAAACCCGTATTATATGTTTAACATACAGGGTGTGCCATAAGTAAGGTTACACTTCAAGAAACAATATTATTTATTACAATTAGCACAGATAAAATGAAA
>JAUYWI010090196.1:0-36383 GCA_034780595.1 Parotoplana pacifica | reverse complement strand
AGCCCTTACCAATCACCCGAGGACCAAAATACTGTTCCAAGACATGTTGTGTCTGTCTAGATGTATGGGCTGTAGCGCCATCTTGTTGTAACCATGCATGATCTATTTCATCTTCTGTCAATGTAGCAATAAATCTTTCAATAAAAGTTTGATAAACTTGAGAGTTCACTTTTATAATATGCATTCAACTTTGCGCTTTTTTTTTGATATTTTGACTTGCGTGACTTTTCGAACACCCTGTATAAGACTTACGTCAAAGTTCAATATTAAATCAGGTACCAAGTATGTTCCTGCATTAAATGCTCATATTCTAAAAAATCGTCTTTGTGTAAATACATTTTTATGCCATTTTTATGCTATTCTGTTCTAATCTTATACAAATACTATACAAATTGTTATCGAGTTTTTACCAAAGAATTATCCATTTTTGAGATATTTTTAGAAAGAAATTTGTTCTAAAATTTTAATAAATAGCGTAATTAAACGGTGCTTTTATTAATCAATCGCTATAATAAATATTTTTATTGGTTGTTGTTTAATTTTCTTCTTCTTTATCCTTACAAATATTTCAGCAAAAAATCTTCGAGAATCTAGTTTGCTATTTGAGCATTCATTTACCAAGAGTCAAGTATCAACGTTGAAATCAGTGGAGAATTCCCTTAACTTAATGTGTCTTAGCGCCGGTTCCCAAGTACAGACCGACACTCCTAAGATTTTTACTCAACTCGTGTTTGAACTGAGAAGTCTGACTCTTCCACAACTGAATCAAATCAAGGACAAAATTTCCACTGGACAGATATGTGGCAATATGCGAACACAAGCAACGTAGGTCTTATATTCACCCCTAGGCAAAATGGTTCATATCATTTTTTTATGAATCATAGATTCATAGATGGTCGGCTTGGATTTCAACTGCGGTACATTTTGTTGAACAAAGGGAACAAATAAAAAATCCTTCCAATTATTTGGAAAATATTGCTCATTTTCTAATTGATTTAAATATTCGGTTTTGTCAATTTTTCAAAAGAAAACACCAATGGAAATCCGGGAGTCATGTCGGGTTTGGTTCTGGGAACCAGGTCCCCAAGGTTTATCTATCTGAATACGTAGTCCTAACCTCCTAATAACCGGAACTGAGCGTTTTTCTTTGCGTGGGAGGTTGATATTTTCTTGAATGTCCCTTTCTATGTTGAATTCTTATATCTCAAAGAATAATATTTTTCACGTTTACCCAATTAGCCTAAAATCCAGGATACTGACAAGGAATTTAAAATAATCTTGTCCACTGGCAATTTTCTTTAAAATATTTTTTGTTATTTTCATAAAGTTATATATTTTATATGAATGTTACTTATGAATTTAATCATAATTTTAATAAAAATAACAAATATTTTGCCTAAAATGCATTACCTGTGAAAGTAGGACTACGCCAATTATTTTTATTACTTGTAACATCAATAACAGTCAATACCCTGCACGGTCAATTGGATAAACATAAAATGCGAATTTTTAAGAGCCAGCATTTAAACCTAGAATGGACAACTACCCACACATTGAAAGACGTCTATTTGCTATTTTACAAAAATAAAGAGAGAAGCTGGTGACATTTTGAGAGAACTTGTACTATTCAAAATTGCAAAATATACGCCAACAGATGGGACGAATTCTGTAAATATGCATAAATGATGCTAAAAGACCTGCAGAAGAAAATTATTTACATTTTTTGATTTTATGAAAAGTAACCGTAACAATATAAAAAAAGGGAATCAAAGTTAGCAAAATATAGTTTCCAAACGAATTCCACAAATTTTTTCTGGATCAATATTTTTTAATGAAATTTTTTCCATTGTTTAGGCAGATGGTAAGGCAAAATATTTTAAAATTTCAATAAAAATATTGATCCAGAAAATATTTGTGGAATTCGTTTGGAAACAATATTTTGCTGACTTTTATTAACTTCTGTTAACGGTTACTTTAGAAAGTGGTTGTATTTGGAGTAGATACTCCATGATAAATCATAAACCACAGCTTATATACAAAATTAAAATCATTTCCTAGATTGACAATGTTCGTAAAAAGCTTTGAAGCGGAATATACATAAGGAAAAAAGGAGTATTTTCTAAAGGATGCTCCGATGAAAAACAGTACATCCATATTAAAGCCGGAATCATTATAGCGTTCTGAGGTGGATTACGTTGCGCCGATTTGCCTTCGATAGAATGCGAAGATTGGTATTTTGACAAAACAACCGGCTGTGGATCAAATACAGAATATCTAACTCTCGAGGAGAAATAATTGAAAATAAATTCAATATACCACTTCAATATTGCACATTCTAATGTTGGACAGGGACGTATGTTTATAACGATGAGAACACGAAAAATGGTACCATATATTGTTTTGAATAGCCAATGGGTGTATACAATCTTTCTGTTTTTTTTAAATGTATGTATGTCTGAATTTCTCAAACTAGAAAATCTTAACAGCTACACCGGTCATTCTCTTAGAAGTTCTTCAGCTAATCTAATTGCCGAACAAGGTACTTCTTCATCAATGATTAAAAAGCACTTTAACTGGAAAGGTGAATCTACGAGCTCCAAATATGTTAAAATCGAAGTTATTTGCTATTAAAGAAAATAATGATGAAACCCTAGCAAGAAATGATGATCATGGGCCCACAAAAACAGTTTCGTTTGAAAACTGTCACCATGTGATTGTTAATCTTGATACCTTATAGTCTATAAAATTCGTTAATTTTTATAGGCATTGTTATTCTTGTTTAACGACAAAATCATCAAATAAAGTACATATTATGTAGAAATGTAATAATTTCTACGTGCAGGTGTGGAAAAGTATTAAAAAATATGTTTGAAGACGTAAGGAAAAGTTGAGCAGACATGGAAAAGTCAACTTTTTCTATCATGCATACAAAATATCATTATTTATTATTGTTGAAAGATTTAATACGTTTACAATCCATTTAATACCATAAATATAAGTTAAATAATAATTTGTTGTACAGCTACGTTAATTAATATTTCGCTATTTTTTATTTATAGCTCACATTTTACAGACGCATTGACATTTGTTTCTAGTGAAGCCTCCACTGAGTACATAGTAAAATCCGCTTTGACAGGAACATTACCGGCATCAGAACTCAAGATTTGGCTCTTTGGTCTCGCATTTCAGCAACGAACACCCTCTCTAAACCTACTGCGTTCCGTTATTCCACTTGTGCAATATAGCAAGACTCGAAATGCATCGCTATTGGCTGTTTCCTCATTGGTCCATCTTTATTGTCAGGCACATCAATCAGAATGCAGCAACGGCCAGTCAGATGTTCTCATATTCGGCAGAACGCTATTGGCTTCTTTAGGTCAGGATTGCAGTAGTCAGATAGATAGTACACTGTTGCTGCTTACACTTCGTGCCCTTGGCAATGCCGGATTGAAGATATCGGCACCAGTATTGAGCACATGTGCAGCTTTGAAGAGCAATCCAGTTGGTGTACGTGTTGCTGCTCTTCAAGCATTTCGCAGAATACCTTGTGATACTGATGTAAGTATAGTGAATTTCTATAAGAAATAGATTTATGCAAAAAAAAGGGTAAGCAGTTTAAACATTAAAACAATTTTAATCAATTTGAAATGTTATGTAAAGTTATCTTATTCAAAGTCAAAATTATAATAAGTTCAACGAAATAATTATGTGCTAGCTAAGAGTGATAGATATATCCTGCATTTGAGTGTTGTAATTGAAGTTCGTGATATTGCGGATTTTGAATCACATCATTAGGTAAAACAAATACTTGTTATCCACAACCAGAAATTAGTTGTTTGTTCTTCCTCTTTAACCATTTATGCTTAGACAGATGGTGAAAACCTGAAATAAACTTGAATAACAATATCTACTAATTACCAAACAAAATAGCGCTACACTTTAGTATAAAAAATTGATCACATTTTATCCTAATAGCTTTTGCAGTAACAAATAAAATATTAAATAATAAAGTATTTTTATTATATACGTTTGTTTAAAAACTAAACTGTTTTATAAAAATCTTTAATTTATTTTTATTTCTGTCAAAATTTACAACTAATATAAAAGAATTAAATATGAATTTATTTACAATCTATCAGACAAAAATAGTTGGTTTTCACGTGCATCTTGACGATAGTCAACAATATTAATATGTAGTTTGGAAAAGTTTTCTCTAAACTTAATATGCCCTTACTTTTATTTTAGCGAACCACATTATCGGCTCTCTTATCAAATATGGAAGATGATTCTGAAGTTAGAATCAATGCCTATCTGGCCCTTATGACGTGTCCCTCGTCCAACATGCTGTTTCAGGTGAAGTCGGTGCTAGCCATAGAGCAAATCAACCAAGTGGGCTCCTTCATTTGGACTCATCTGACCAACATTCGCGAGACCTCAGATCCTCACAAACAAAATCTGCGACGTCTACTAGAAGATAGTACTCTACAGGCCAGATTTGACCTGGACAAGCGCAAGTTCTCTCGCAACATTGAAAAGTCAGCCCTCCTGTCGGAGTGGAATATGGGCGGCCAAGTGTCCAGCAACATTATATGGTCCCAGTCATCCTTCCTTCCAAAGTCGGCTTCGCTCAATCTGACTGTGGATCTGTTTGGCCGCGCCTACAACCTATTCAATCTGGAGGGCCGAATTGAAGGTCTTGATGGTTTGTTGGACCGCCTGGTCGGACTCACCGGATATCTTCGCTCAAAACAGAGAAATTCGATGACCGACATGAAGAATATTTTGTCAAAGATGAAGGGTTCATTGGGACTACAAATATTTGGTCAGGAAATCTCATTATGGGATATTGTGGGTTCCCAGTTTGAAACATCCTTGAATACAGACAGCATTGTCTATAAATTGGTCCAAGTTTTGGCTAAACAGCAGGAATTGTCATTTAGTAAAAACCTTTTGCTATCTGAGTCCACACTGAGTGTGCCTACCGGTTTGGGAGTACCGCTGAAAATGTCTATAAATACATCTGCATCAGTCAATTTTAAGGCTTCTGGAAAGTTGGACTTAACACAGTTGACCTCACCTACATTAGCAATATCACTAAAACCAAGCGGCGCGCTACGTGTGAGCGCTCGCATCGGTCTTGATGCCCATTGGTTCCAACATGCTGTAGCCGTGGTTGCAACTGCTCATTCAAGCACAGAGTACTCGGCAAAAATATCGGCGCGAAAAGCCCTTGGAGGAGAGTTTGACATGAAGTTTGACACACCGAAATCGGAGCAGCAGCTAGCCGACGTAGCGTCCGATATCTATGTAACGCACAGAGATGGAGAACGACTCCAGACACTTCCAAAGCATCAAATGGTAGTGAACAACTGGTGTTGGCCCGATACCTGGGGTCTTGGTTTATTGAAAACAGAATCCTGTGCTGAATTGGCATATCCTAAGATATCAAATAGGAACAAAATCAGTACACTGTTGGCCGGGCCAAATAAAAAACGGCTTTTCATTAAGAAAACGGACACACAAACTGGTTATATTGTATCAGGCAGAATTGAGCGTGTTACTAATCCTATAAGTTCAATAAACAGCTATTTTTTACGGTTCCTTTTGGACACTCCGGGGTCCAAAATACAATCCAAATATCTGGCTGAGTTAACCATTGATCCCATTAATGGCGACTTTCGTGCCAGTTTTATCAATCCGAGTAGCAATACACATATGACCGCCGTGTTCTCCAAGTCGACAAAAAATAACTCAGCCGCGTTAATTATCCAAAACAATCACCAGTATATACTTAAAATGGAAGGTCAATATAAGGTCAGAACAAATGCATCGCAGGGCTTTGTTGATGTTAGTAAATTAGTATTTCATATTAAAAGAAAAAAAGCTCTTGAAGCAATATGGAATTCAACAAAAGTAAGAAATACTGAACATATTAAATTCAAACTGGATAACTTTCTTACAAGTCCAATAAATGGAACGTTACTCCTGCAGCACTTTAATGGCAACAAAAGGATCTCGCTAAATAAGTTCACCTATGAGGGAAATTATCAATGTGGCATTGGAAACGGAACTATTAAGGGAAGTTTCAGCAAGGGCCAGAAATTGCTCAAATCGGATTTTGTTCTCAGTCATAAATTTGACCAGGCGACGCGAGTAGAAAGACGACCTTATGTACTAGCACTGCGCTACAACTCTAAAGATTTGAGTTTGCGCAGTTTATCGAAAACTCAGTCTACAATAATAGTTGGCTATGGTTTAAATAAGGAACATTTTATTAAGTTAGATCTGAACGGTGAGGCTACAATTAATGGTCATTTGCGAGGTACATATATCCTAGAATACGGTTCTACCGGCGCTGCAAATGCAATTGCTAACAATCAGAAATCAAAGGGAATGGCATTTATTACCCTACCTTCCAGAACCGGAATTCCGCGATTAAAATCTGGTTTTGACCTAAACATTCCAAGTTATAACATTGATTTCACAAGCCAAATGAGCTCTTCATGGTCCGGCCGCAAATCTATGGTGACTGCGAATTTTAAGTCACATAAAGAGGAACTAGCTAGAATCAACTTTACCTGGTCGGACGAAAGTGATACCTTCTACCACGGTTGGCTGAAGGTGAAGACTGGTTTGTATGCTAGTATTAGCAAGCAGGACGTGATAGTTAACGGAATATTCACAGGCATTGATCCTGATAGTATTCACATTTCTGGTAATGTGGTCTATAACAAGAAGCGCGTTGCCCAAATGGATTCAACAGTCACATTTGCCGGACTGTTTAAAATGGGAATACAAAGTCATGTGAATTTGCATGGATCATCACTCGCCGTTTCCTTAGGTTATAATTTACAAAATTGGCGCGGGATTTCTGCTGAAGCTCGGTTGCATTGGCCATCACGTGACATAGAGTCTACCTTACGATTGGTGCATACAATGGACGACCAGAATTGGGCAAGTAAAGGATTCTATAATTTACATGGAGAAATAGTGCTACAGTTGACCTCTGCTAACCAATTGAAGTTTCTGCTCGCGGCTAAACGGCAGGCATCTGAATGGCATCACGAGTGCACGATGCAAATAGGCACTAGGCTCAAATACGGTGCGGTTGCACATTTTAAATTTCCTGGCGTGTCTGAGATTAAGAAAGAATTTATTTTGGCTCTTGGCATGGCTTATCCGGGCCAAGAATTTGGTATTGATATCAAGTGGATTCAGCAACACCTACACATGGAGTCAGACATCACACTTAGTTGGAATTTACAGCAACAGATTCGCTTGAAAATGATGTACGAAATCGACAATGGATGGACGCAAAAAGGTTTCGTTGGATCTGCCACCCTCAGCACACCATTCCATGGTTATGAAGAAACTTACATAGGCATCAATGCTCTGGGACAGCTGTTGCATCGCCAAGTCGAAATCGAATACCGGTGGGCTAATAATAAACGTGTAAAGCTGACTATTACAGTTATACCAAAGAGTCTTAACAACTTTGAAGTCACTATGAAACTAGTTACCCCAATCAAAAAACTGAGTTTCATTCAAGTAAAAACTTTATACCAATTCACTGCTAATAATTTGGTGATTACTTTACAAATTAAGCTAGGTCCCAATGACAACACGTATTTGATAAATCTTGAAGCCAATGACTATGGCTACATAGGCAAAATTGACATACAGGCTGGATTTAAATTTCAAGCAAGCTCCTGGCAGTCTGTTGGAGTAGATTTGACTTTTAAAGCTGACAGAAAAAAATCCGAATCAAAAATTAAAATAAATTATGGCAATTTCATTCCATTAGATATGGGATGGAAAATTAATTATGACTGGAAAGCAATAGAAATCACAACCAAGGGTTTGTTTTTTCTAGAAATTCCAATATCTCTATTCGGGTTTAGTAAAGCGATGGTTAAATGGGATCACTACAATACGGATTCCAGGATAGATACAGAATTCACAACTTTGGTTGATGGAACAGAAGTGATGGATGCGCTGTTCAAAATAAGAATACAGAATTTAGAACGAATTAAGTTAGACATAGAGCTTACTTTGTGGCAAATGGAGACCTATAAACTGTTTGTCAGGCATTCTTTGACCTCTGACCTTCATACCACTGTAGGTATTAAACTGCCAAATTTCAAACAACCCTATGAACTTATAATCGCTGTCAGTAGGAACACTCACGTGATCACATCGCAGATTCAAATAGAATCGCCACATGCTGAGTTATCGTACTTACTGGTGTCTTCTTCCAGTGTTCTTCGCATTTCAAAGCCGAATGGCTATGACATTAAGGCAGATGTGCTATTCGGTGCTAAACGAACCTCACTCTTTCGAGCGCGTGGAATCCACACATTTAACGAAACCAATAACTATGCCAATCTCACCATTTCTAGTTCATGGGAGCCGTTAAGAGAAGCACAATTCCATATTTTTAAAAATTCAAATGTTATAACCACATTTCTGAAATCAAATGGTGGACGTCTTATTCATACCACAAAGTTAGTCATGAACCCCATGAGTTTTTATTTAGACACCAATATTAATACACACTATTCGACTATACGAAATAGTCATGCAGTTTTCAACTTTTCCTGGAATGAAGGTTTTGACTTTCAGACAAAAGTTGCTTTCAACGGAACCCCATGCGAATTTGATTTCCAGGGCAGGCTCAATCGTCTGCATATAGCCACAATAAATGCATTTTTCAAATTTAAATTGAAGGGAGTAGTTGACGTCAAGCTACAATATAGAGATTTGGCTCATCTGACGGAATCAGATCCGAGAATGCTTATCTTTGAGATGAAGACGCAAAACTTTATGACCCACTATTCAACTGGTGTAGTACTGAAAGAGTTCGGCGCCGGAGTTGTGTCTGTGACTAAATTTCTCTACGAAAACACAGCTGGAACACACTATCTGTATCAGCGACATCTTGAATTACAAAACGACGTATTTAATAAAATCGATTTTCTAATAGAGTCCAAACATTTGCAAAGAAAACTACATTTGCTTCACACATTTAACCCGTTGACAAAATTCTACAACACCAGTTTGACAGTGCGTGTTGGTCACCAAGTGAAATTGTCTAATGAAATGCGACTTCTAAACAATCCATTTCTCATTGATTTTGTTATCGATACTACTTTTGTTAGTTTGCAGCGAATTCATGTGCATTTTGAAAAGAATTTTTCGCCAAGAAATCTGCATTTTATCAACCATTTTGAATTTAAAAACTACGACAAACAATGGAGCTTTGAAAACGGGTTGATATTTGTGGGTACCACCCACTTTGAAATTCACACAGCTATGTTCTCTCAGACACCGAAACTCAAAACCAGATATACCGATATCGGATTTTTCTATAAGCGTAATTCAACTAAAGAATTAGAAACCAGATTCAAAGTTTTTTGGTTTCAACACTATACAAACGCAACGCTTTGGTTGACCCATAAAGACATAAGAATTGCTTTTGGCTCGTCTGATCCACGCTTCAGAAATCTGGATTTATACCTCTTCACACAGGTCAAAGTTCACTATGTACGGCATAGAAGCCACCTTATATTTGACGTTTATCGCCACGCTGCTCAGTTGAATTTCAATTTTTACAAACGATTTCAATACTTCAATGCCTCATTTGATTTTCAACCTGATACAAAGCACCGACCCTGCAGAGACATTCAGGCAACAATCGAATTGGTACCATCCAAAAGCCTAATGCTTCAAGCAGGCTCTAAAGGTTACAAGGAGAAATATTTCGATGTTAGTTTGCTGCCCAAAGTGGTCGACATCAAACTCCCCATAGTTGGGCAGCACATTGTCGGAAAAATTAAAGCGCCATCTAACAAAACAGAAATAATCGTAGAGCTCAAAGTCATCAACAAATGGGATTCCGGTGGAAAATTCCCATCTTTGATTCATTTTGATCTGATAATTGACGCCTACAGCTATCTCATCTTTCCACGTGACCTTGAGATGTATCTAGAAGACAGATTTGGCAACAATTCCACCTACGCCTACCGGCTTTCTTTTCCAGGTCCAAATCGTATTAAACTGAGAATATTAACTCCGAAGAAGAACTTTGAATTAATCGAAATTAGCATAGGTGTACTAAATCACCACTTCGACTTGCAGTTTTATATATCCAATACACATAAAATCTTAATTCATATCACAAAACCCGATGATCAGAGATCCGATTTGAAGATCAGCGTACCAAATACGAAAGAAATACGTGAAATACACATTCAGATGTTAATACCAGAGCTTGCTAAACAGATGATCGAAATAGAGTATGAGTGTAAAACACCCACTGTTCGAACATGGGTCATCACATCTCCCGGATTGATCTCCATTAATTCCAGTTTGTTATTCCAACGTTTCTATTTTCAGAACAAGCCAGAAATATTGTTTAAGTTTGACATGTGGCTTAACGAAACTAGCAAAAAACCCTTGGATTTTAATCTGAGGTTCTATTCAATTCCTGATCAGTTGGAGCTTGAGGTTAAGACTACCGAAGGCCATTTTCTGGGAAACACCTCGATTAAATGGATCTATCGTTGGCCCTACTACATGACTATCTACTTGGAGCATTCAAACTATGAAGATCCCATGGAATTCAGCTATGACCTAACCAGCAGATCGATAGAGTTTGCATGTTTGACACCTTTTGCTTATTTCAGAGAGGTAAGAGCAAAAGTTGGTCTAGAAAAATATGGATTTATCATTAAGCTGGAAAATGAAAATCTGTTTACTCAACATTTTGAGGTGTCGTCTTATTTAACCGGCGATAATGTTTATGAGTTACAATTGGTAACACCAGAATGGGAAACACCAGATGGCACTAAAATGGGACTAGAACTTGATATCCATTTGTACTGTGATTTGGATATACATGTCGGAAAACGTAAAAAATATGGCGGCTATATCAAATGGCCTGGTCGCAAAGCCTTGTTAATATTAAATTTAGACCAAAAAACTCGACTGAACACTAGGGGTACTCTAGAGTTCATACTACCAACAAAAAAAGGTCAGAATGCCAAGTTAAAGTTTATGACAAGGTATAGTTTTGGTTTGATTAAAATGAAGTGTACGCTAAAGTCGTCTTTCTTCAAAGGCCAGCTTGAATCACGTCTGAGAATGGGTAACATCAACCATATCCGCCGGATATTAAATGCCAAAGTGACGTTAAGAAGGTACACGTTTAATGTCGATGGTTGTATCGACCCTACAAAGGTATTTCTTAAAACTTCTTTACTGATAGGCTTCAGAGAGATTAACAAAATTAATTTAGAAACAGTGCATCTTCATAAACGCATGGGCCATGGTCTGAATACATATTTCAAAGTGATACACAAAAAGATGGTGATGATTAATCAACATTTACTAATCAAATCTCCTTCGCCTGGCTACCTAGATTTAAATTTTGAGTCAAAAATTCACAAAAGATTTAAAGTGCCGAATATGTCATTCACGTTTGTCAATAGTGCAACTTCAATCGATTATGTCTGCAAAGTTGATCAATATGTCACGGTGATAATTGGGTACAATCACACAGCCACTATGAACTATAGTTTGGAAATTATTACTCCATATAAGTTCCTACAGACTTTCAGCATAAAACCCAGTTTGAAAATAACAAATCATAGCTTTGACTTCCTTGTAAGGTCCATATACAATCAAGTACAGAAATGCGATTTGTATATTTATGGATTTTCAGATGGACAGTCTAATGAATTCAGATTTAACTTCTCCGCACCGTCAGCCTATAAAAATATTAGGTCATCAAATTTTCAATTTAAGCTAGACAATAGGAACATCCTGATTCATACTCATATCCGTTTATCGAACGATAGTATCATCTACTATTTAGGCCCTGACAATATTATCAATCCTACCGAATATAAAATGGTTTTGCAATCGCCATTTAAAGGTTTCAAATTAACAAAAATTGTCGCGAAACCGAAGGCAGATAGAATTTATTTCAGTTTTATAAATGATGAAGTTGGCCGTTCTACTTTGTCTGTTTTGATCTCCCCATTGCTATTGAATGGAACGCGTATGGGAACAAGGATTGATCTAGAGAATATATCCAATTTTCCAGGATATGAACGCTTTACTTTGTTTGTGACATTTGACAGTACCTCAATTAACGCTGTTCTCACTTCTTCGGCTTTTAGCAACAAATGTGAACTGTTGTCTAACATGACTAAGCATGAGTTTGGTTTTAAATTAATAACACCATTTGCCTCAATGCAATTGATAGATATTAACATCAAAGGACCCCCACCAGGTACGCTAAAATTGGCAATTGCTGTAAAAAACTCCAATGGATTTGTGGCTAAGTCACTGATTTGGACTTATGAAAATGACAAATCATTTTCTTTACATTTGGATAGCATAACACCAATCGTAGGCTATGAGCGGAAACATGTCCTAATTACGTGTAGGGAAGACGGGCGATTTGATATTGCAATCGTATCGTCAAGATGGAAGGTTCCAATTACACTTGAAATACAGACTACAAGCCTGCATGAACCTGAAGTTACCATTATGCTCCGCGTGACAACGCCGTTTGAATTTCTTCGTCTATTTAAAATTCATTTTCGTCATCGCGATATTGGTGACAATCGTTTCGGCTCTTTTGTCGTTCAGCTGGGTGACTTAGAACAACAACTGGCCTGGAAATTAGTTAAATATAACCCAACCAAAAACCAAGCCGGCGAAATAGTTGTTGAATATGTATCACATAATAATGGCATCTATCGCATGCAAACGAAGTTCGATACAACGTCATTCACTATTCGTTCACAGACCCCCTACCAGTTTTTCCGCTTTTTCTATGCACGTATTCATTGCATTTATAACAAAAGAGAACTGAGTTTCTCGCTGAATACGGAGCATAACATTATTGGCAAATCCTCTTTGGTAATGAAACAAGTTATCAACAGAAATGGCTCTACAGCTGTTGTATTAGGCTATGAAATTCCTTTTGGATTGATTTCAAAGTGTGAACTAGACATTCTATTGGACCCCGGATCTCTGCACATCTCCATCTTGTCTCCTAACCTGGCCGAACCGGTACTTTTTGAATTGAGCCGCCACCATCAGATATTGTTCCACATGAAACTAAAAACACCATTTCCATACTTGGAAATGACCTTGTTGGATGTGGAATCTGTGCAGTCAAAATACTGGTTGCTTTTTGATCAGAGTTTTGTTGGCAGGTCTGAGCTCCATTTACAGCTACCCACTAATCAATCGACAGATTGGAAATTTTATTTGGCATTCCACCCAATTTTAACAACATTTGAGACGATTAGTTTAGGATTGGACAAAGGGAGAAATAGTTTCCACTCATCTCTACAAATGCTTCCTCTGTTGTCCTCGCCCATTTTAATGAAAAGTCACTGGAATCATACAACTTACCTCCACACAATTAAAATAGTTTTAGATACTCCTTTCATGCTCCTGAAATCGCTTAGTTTTGGTGTCTCGGTGCCAGGTAAAAAAGAGCATCTTGCTCAAGGTCCATCCCAATTAAAACTTGAACTAAACAAAAACTGGTTTGCAGTGAATCATGTATGCCAAACAGTTGGATCAAGAAATGAATGTTACACAACAATGGGCTGTTCTAATAATCCTAACTTGATTGTTATTAAAAGCATTGTTGTACGCCCTAATAGTTTCCAAGTACAGTTTATAAGCAAAAGCTTTGGAAGTTACAAGATTCGCGTTGAACAATTTGGACCGTATATGGGAGCATATGAGATTAACTTGCCAGCATCATTTCACAAAATGTTTTATAAAATATCACCTCTAACCAAACGAAATATATTTGTTCTAAACTGTACTCATTTAGGCTCTTGGAAGGCGTTTGCAAACAATTTTGGATTTATGAGAATATCTACTGGCATAGAATCACCTTCACGTGGACTTAAAGTTTTATTTGATTTAAAACGCAATCATGTTAAATACATATTTGTGGATACACCAACGCAAAGTAAACATAATTTAGATTTTTTGGTGCATAGCAATAACATTCTTTTAAATATGGCAATGAATACCAAGGTGTTAAATATATTTTGCAATGCTACAGCCCTAAATATAAAGCAAAATAGTGAGGTCTACTGCTCCCTGTCAAACTCGTTAACACACTCAGTGCCAACTAGATGGGAAGGAAAACTTATCACAGAGATATTGCGTGATCAAAATGGACAAACCCAGGGGCGGTTTGAGATATTTTCAGGGCGCACACTTGAGCTCGACGCCATAAGAATATCGGTCAATTCCACCTTCAATTCGACGCATTTGTTGACAGTAGCCACCACTCCCTTCTCGGGATTTTTGAAAAATAAACTTGAAATTAGCCGTTCAAATAATCATAGAGGTACAAATCGACTAACGGCCGATATTGAAATTGGTTCTATTAATCACCGATTGTTTTTTGAAGCTAATCGTATAGACACCTCCAATGGAGATATTAAGTTCTACATTAAAAGTAAAGCACCAAGCATTGTTGTGGACTTTCAATTATTTTGGAATTTTAACATTCACGATTTCAGTTTGAATTTTTTAAATAAATTAACTTTATTGGACCAAACTATTTTCTCCCTTGATATTGAAAATAGACCATCTCCAAATCAACCAGCCACATTTTCAGCTAAATTGACGCTTGAGGACATTGAATATTACGTTTTTTCAAGCAGTGTCAGCAATGACCAGAAGGTCAGCGGTGAATTACAATTTTCTAGGGGACAAATACTTTTACTGAAATTAATGGCTACTTACCGAATGAAGGTCTATGACAAGAAAACACCCGCCAAATTTGATCTTGAAATGAAACTTGTTGGACATCATCCATATAAATTTAGTTTTGAGTTACCAGCCAAGAATCGTATTAATTTTATGTTTGACTCTCCAATTCCGATATTGAATTTGAATGGCGTCTACTTTTATGAGTTTACAGCCCAGGGGATGAAGGCCGAACTTCTGTTGACACGATGCTTCTTTGGAGGACCGTATGGATGGAAAGTAAACATAGCGTCCGACAAGCCAGCCATTGAGCTTAGCATAACAACACCATATAGTACCGAATCGATTGTCATACGTAAGAAAGCTATACTAAAGTCACCAGTATATACACACGAAGTTACAATAGCAATTTCAAGATGGCGGTCTCCAATTGTGCTAAGATCTGTGGTCACTGCAGGCAAATATAAGAAAGTCGAGATTGCATTTACAACACCATTCAACTGGTTGAAAACGGCCCAAATCAATGTTAGCGGCAGTGGAAATTTACAGCAGTTTGATGTCAAATCTTATTTGACTCTCGAGGGTCTTTATCATCTAACTGCCCAGAATAAGATACACTACGTGGCGACCAATTTCTTGGTGGAAACGGAGATTGTTCTAAATAAGCTGCCAATAGTTCACCTTAAATTCGAACATGCCTACAGCAATCGCGACCGTTATCTCTTACAAATATTGTCTTTCGGAATGCGCTCTGACACACCCGTTGTGGCTTATAAAATAAATGGATATTTTGATACACATTTTATTGGTGATATCGATATAACCACGCCCATTATGGCCATAAGAAACATTAATTTAAGAGGAAAACGTACTCCAGATGCCGGAGTCGACTACAGGGTTGCTGTGGCTAAATCGGTAACAGCATTCATTCCAGAAAAATACGGACCATCTCTTCTTCGTCCACTGAAGTCGCAGAACTTAGTGGCATTTAATATGCAGACAAATAATAACAAAACTAGTGTTTCCTGTAAAATTGACCCAATTGGTAATGATCCTGTTGAATTTGAAGCTCTCTACGAATCTTCAGATGTAGGTGTTTACGGAGCTTGTAGCATGGGGTCGAAGTCTAATCCAAAATCCAATTTTGGAGTAAAATGGCAACATCAACTTATTAGCAATCAAATAACTTTCAATAACGCTCTCAACTTGTCTGGTAAGCAGCTGGCAATGATTGGCAAAGTGTCACGCGCTCATTATGGACAAGCTGTTTCTGGAAATGTTAAACTAAAAACACCATTTGCAGAGGCTGAACATTTATTTTATGATTTTGACCATCGCCACGACAACAAGCGATTCCAATTTAATCACAAATTTTCGGCCTCGTCGCTCAATAATCCAACAGAATATAATCTGGTGAACATCAGTGGTGAACTTGAGCATTTAGAAAATGGGAAAAACTATGCCAAACTTATATTCCACAAATCCCAAACCAACCACAATGGAACCATAGATTTCAGTTTCGAATCATTGACCAGAATACTTGAATCGACAGGCCACCGAACATTTGACCATCGATTGATCTTTTCACCTACAAGTCACATGCGCCTGCATGGAGACTTTGTTCCGGATCCCGATGGTGCCAGGGCACGGGTGACGTTTGATTCCCCCTTTCAGCAGGTTCCTCTCTTCGAAATTCTTTACTCTCATCGTCGGGATTCTAAATTAGGGACTGTGATGAACCATAACATCACATTTGGACCCCAGGCAAATCGCAGTGTTGTGCGAGTTTATGGTCACTATCTCTCGCACACGAATATATTCCATTCTAAATTGGCTTTAACCTCACCTTATGAATTTGCCAAACACTTGGAAATTGTTTTTATGAAGAGGTATAATGTACATATAGAGAGGACAGTGTTTAATTACTATCTGATTACTTCTCCAAACAACAAGTTTCATCTGCATGGTAGTTATCAATTTGTTTTTGGTAAAACAGTCAATTGCCATATAATCTGGAAAAGACCATTTAATGGAAGATCAAACTATCAATTTCATTTCAATTCAACTGTTGATGCCAACAATATGTTGCTATTTGACCATAGCATAGTACTGCGTAAAATTCACATTTTCCGAATAAATGGATTTTGGCAGTTAGCCAATGTGAAAGGCATCAACGGATTCTTCAACTATGACAGTCCTACCATGGGATTGAAATATCTATCACTGAGGTCATTTCATGAACGCGATGCAGGAGGAAATCTTAGATTTCATCACTTTTTTGTTCACAAATCAAAGACATATGTTAATCTGGAAGGACATTTTACAGCTACAAAACCATACTACAACGGTAGTCTTAGCCTGGAAAGTCTATTTGGACATCAACTGGTCAGTGTTTTATACATGAAATCCAAAGCCAATGTCCACATTAAGAAGTTACTATTGCAATATCAGACACATCAAACTGTTCTACTAGAGTCGACATATGACGATACTAAGGGAGTTCTGTCAACGTTTAATTTCACAACTCCATGGCACCGTTTATCCCAATTTGGATGGTTTTGGCAATATCAGGGTTCCAAAGACAACAATATCCAGGGTTGTCAGCTATCGTTAAACAAAAGGATTTACTTTAATTACACCGGACTGTACCGATCAGCTAAGCTACTTGTTCGGCATACAATTTTATTCCCATTAAATGAGAAGTCAGTTCAATTTAATCTTTACAAAAGAACTGACAAATTTGGATTATTTTTTGAAGCTGAATCTACCAAAAATAAATACTATTTAAAATATGACAATGGAAAAAATAATATTCAATTAAATTCAAATTTATTAGGCCAACCATTAAACATTTCTATAACTATTGCTAGTCAAAAGCATTACCTCAATTATTCCGTGAATATAAATGGCAAGCAAATGGCGTTAATGCAACTGGGAAATGGTGCCAATGGCAATACCGTTTCTTTTGTCAAACTACATTGGCGTTTGAGGGGATCTCGGCGAGCATTTGAGGCAGTCAGTTACCCGTTAGCGAACGGCATTGATTGGCAGATTAAATCTTCTTTTGTTACTTTAAAATCTGCCAACATAAAGATAGTTATAAATGGCAGAAATGGTTTTAATAGTTTTAAATTTGAGGCCAACAAGGCCTTTAAACTGAGACTAGTAGGTCAACCAAACATACGCTACTTTTTGGAAATTGAATGTGGAAATAAATCTAACAAACCGTTGCAACGTTTCAGCAGCAAGCTGAATGTTCCGAGAAGTGGTAGCTCTCATCTACCAGCTATAGAAATCTTATGGAATTTAGGTCAAGGGCCAGAGAAAATTACGTTATATCATTCTCGTCGTGGACAACTTTATAAATGGACTGTGGATAGTACGTATCCTTATTCACAGAAAATTATTATACAACTTAAAAAAACCGATAATAAAGGTGACGGACGTCTAACATTTCAGTTTAATAAAGATAAATTTAGCTTCATCTGGTTCAGTAATCTTCCCAATAGACTTGGCCTTCACTTCTATTCTACCAGTTCAACGTTGAGGGCTCTCGGTACATCATTTAATTTTGTCAACGAGAATATTCAATTCTATTTACGCCAAGGAAGCAAACAGAAATTGAACACATTCAACATTACCACAACATGGACCAATAACTACACGGAAAAATCCTTGCGGTTCGTTGTGAAGCGCAACAGCGAATATTGGATATTTAAGAGTGAAAATGAATACTCCTCTACCAAAATTGCGAAAATCAACTGCACGATTGAATCGTCCTACCCAATACTCTCCTTCCACTCAAAGAACCAATACTCATTTGATAATGGGTTTAAAACTTTTACTAAATTTGTTCTAGGAAGGTATAGAACTAGTATTAGTTTAGATAAAGACAGGAGCGGTCTGCACCGAATATTGTGGAAAGTTTCCTGTTTAAACAAGAACATAAGTTTAGACATTATAGGAAAGCAACTTCAATATAACGTCATTCTGAAAACGTATTTACGACATTTGCAAACAGTCATCTTTAGAATTGACCAAAGGCACTCAACGCTATTTTCACTTAGCCACAAATCATCTTTAAAAATCAATCGAGTTTCAATTTACAACCTTGATTTTGATACCGATGTCAGAGTCGATAGCTCGCGTATCAGCATTCGTAAACCAATCATTGTCAAAGCGTTTGTCGAATTACTACGTAACCGAAACAGAATGTCATTCATGTGCCGTACCAGCTCTAGAAAACGCTATAATACAACTCTAACGTGGCGCTCCAGATATAAATCGAACGAGGTTGTTTTGGATATTAAAACCCCACAACGGAAGGCCAAGCTATATTCAAGATTTAATAATGAGGTTATCGTGATTAAATTTAAACCCAACCGTCAGCAACACATGTGGATATTTAAATCTAAAAACAAAATTAACAAAAACCTCTTCAAACAACAAGCCGTACTTGAGGCTCCTGATAGGATCATGCTTTTCCACATATTTACCAATCAACAAACCAAACTACAAATTGATTTTGCCTTTAATTATTCTTTGTCCAATCCAAACAATGGACTATATAATTTGTACTTTGAAAGTGTAAAATATGTCGGTCTATACGAAAAGGTGGCAATGAAGTTCCATCTGCCTCATTTTCAGGCTCCAGTCAAAGTAATAGGTCACTTCAAGCCGAATGCTGTGATAGTAACCACCCAGTTCACAAATACCACCAATGAAAACTTGATTTTAAAGGCTGCTATAGCCAGTCGATCGGATCAGAATCAGGAGGATGATGATATTCAATTTACTCTAAAACAATTTTCTTCTAACTTTGAAATATCCGGTTTGATCCAACAATCTAATTTTTATAGTAACCAGGCCTTGTATCACTTCAGAGGTCTTAAGATCAAGTACAGAATGCCCAGAAGCGGAAACTTGCAGACATTATCTGTAAATTCATTTTGGTCCGCAGGTCGAACTTATAGGTTCAAGTTGGAAGTCCCTGGGAATACTATGTTAATAACAAGCAATGTTACTATACTACCCGGGAACACTTACCGTTATGAATTTGAAAGTAATTGTAACAATCTCCATTTTGTTTCTTCTGTATTAGATGTTTACTTTTCAAACCTGCCAGGATTCCGCATCCGAATCCATCCAAACTATCTGCTTCCTTCTCATTATACCGAGGTCAGTGCGCGATATCTAACCTCGCGACATCTAGAGGCAAAAGTGTTTCGACAAAACGCAAGGCCGCATTTAGATTTTTATGCATCTCTTAGACTAGAAACGGAACATCTAGCAGAGAGCCAGTACTATGTGAACCCAAACACTGTACCCAGTTTTGGTGTGGTATCTGGGAAATCTTTCAAGCACTTTGTAGTCAAATGTATTTATCCTATTTATGATCAGCTTCACAATCTGGTCGTACCTCAAATCAATGAAATATTGAAAGTTCTACCCAATGTCACAGACACCAAATCGTATATAAATTACGAGATTCAACTGCTGAAAAGAGATGTTGTCAACCTTGCATCAGACTGTAAAATGGTTTACTTGAATAATGAATTTTATATGGAATCACTTGGCACGTTTATAAAATCGTCAATTACAGAAGCGTCGCAAAATGTGATAAATTTGCTAGAAAGCCTATACAGTACACAAAAATACTACGCCGAAATCATTACAACTAGCATTCGGGAGGCAATTACTTCTGCGTTTGAGCAAATTATTGATCATACTAATGATGCCATGGAGACATTCTCTTCTCATCTCTATAAATATTATGTCTCTGGTCTTAATACGGTCAAAGAGAAGTTGACGGCACTGCAAGAGATTTACAACAATCTGGTAAAAAAAGTTGTTCGAGTTATCATTGACCCCTTGTTCACTAAGTTATGGCTGCGATTTTCAAAGACACTTCTACTAACCAGGGAGCGCCTTGGCAAACTGTTCACTGTGCATCTAAAATGGCTGCCGTTACATGGACAGTTGACGGCTCTTATACAGTCCTGCATTAACCAAACTGTGTCTCTAATCAACTCTACCATGAGCGAACTTGACAAGATACGTCTGAATGTATTCAGCACCCTGATAAGCAAGTTCAGCGGGACCAATGTATTAAATTCCACTATTTCTTTTGTTATTCATACCAGCAATTGGTTCATGAAGAATTCACTATCGGATCAAATGGTTCGCAGTCTTGCAAAGAAAGATTATTACGGAATAATGGCAACATGTTGTAACTATCTGATCAATCTAGTCATCAGCTCGTTGAAATTTGACCGCTATCGAATGTGGACTGATGCTAAAGGCATTAATCACATGACAGCATACATACCAATACTGGTGAACGATCTCCAATCATTGCCAGTGATTTCGGATTTGACTGTGCACCCACTGGTATCCCAACTGACCTCAATGATCCCCTCGGCGCATACGCTATTGATAGTACGCCAGCTTGGTTGGTCTCTTCCTTCATTGCTGCCATTCGAAAATGGTGGAATCTTACCTCATGGTTATTCCTATGCCTCGTTGATTAAAAATCAAATTATAACTTTTGACAAACAGGTTTTCCGTCTGCGACGTTCAAAGTGTTCAGCTTTGTTGGCCGAGCGGCTTTCGTTCTTTCAAATTTCCATTGGAGATCGAACAGCAAAACAAATCAAGCTTGTTGTCGACAACAAAGAGCTTGAAATAAATGCAGATAATTATCAAGTGATGCTTAATGGCCAATCAATTGAATTGCCATACACGTTTTCGTTCATCTACATTGTCCGAGTTGGATCGAAGATCAAGGTACTGGGCCCCAAATTAGGATTCTCAGTGACCGTAGATCCTGAACGTAATAGCCTTACAGTGGGCGTTTCTATTTGGCACCATGGAAAAGTCAGTGGACTATTTGGTAACATGGACAACGAACCATTTAATGATATCAGTGACGAACGTGGTAAAATGGTGCCGCTGAATAAATTCATCCAAATATGGTCTTTGTCTGGCAACTGTTTGGCGAAGTTCGTCAACAAAAAAGACAAAGTTAGTGCTTTTCAAACCGCTAGCTGCAGCTTCTTATTTCACTCATCTCTGTCACCGCTGGCTACGTGTTTTAAGAAGGTATGTATGCATTAGTTGTTGCTATAACATGGACGTACCAACATGGGATGCACCTAACACAATGTACCCAACATAGATGTACATAACATAAGATGCGCCCAACATAGGCCGTACCTAACACAGACTGTACCTAACATGAAATGTACCTAACATAAGAATACCTGACATAGCACGTACCCAACATAGGATGTACCTAACAGAACGTATCTAGAATAGGACGTAGCCAGGATAAAATGTGCCCAAAATAGACTAGCATGCCCACTCTGCAATAGATAAAGACCCCTTCAGGTGCAGATAGACCCCTTGTAATGTCAAAGAGCCCCTCCAAATTCCGATAGACCCCTTGCAATGTCAAAGAGCCCCTCCAAATTCCGATAGACCCCTTGTAATGTCAAAGAGCCCCTCCAAATTCCGATAGAGCCCTGCAATGTCAAAGAGCCCCACCAAATTCAGATAGACCCTTGTAATTAGTGTCAAAGAGGCCCTCCAAATTCAGATAGACCCTTGTAATGTCAAAGAGGCCCTCCAAATTCAGATAGACCCTTGTAATTTCAAAGAGCGCATCCAACCAGGGACATACTATAACTGTTGTAGTATGTCCCTGCTCCGACTAAGGACAATAAGGGTATTTTTGACTTTTTTAAGCACTGATCATGGTGTATAAAGAGCTTTTTCATTTACTCTCAATAAATACTGATATATTATTGTTGTGTTTTAGGTCGATCCAATGCCTTTCCTGAACCTTTGTCAGAACACAGGTCACAAATGCTACCTGAAGCGATTGTGCAACGCCGCTAAACAATATTTGGCTCACTGCCACCAAGCAGGACAGCCTGTCGAACTGCCAGCAGCCTGTCGTCTCTGTCCCAAACCAGATCGGTCATCTCCGCCAGCCGGCAGGCAAAATGCTGACGTGGTGATACTCACCCAGCCGGGATGCTCTCTATTCGCATTGGGAGATGTGCTAAGTCAGCTGGCCAACACCTTTAAAAAATCGGATGTAACTCAGGTACGTTACGGTTTGGCAACAGCGGGTCTACCAAAAGCCGAATATCCAGGACCGCATTCCTACACTGTCGACTCGGGCAGGATTATGACCAACACTTGGGAAACTGTTGTGCTAGCGGCACAGCGTACCGATATCTTCCTGAGCTCTGTGGATGTTCGCCCTGCAGCTGAAGATGTGATATACGTGGCGAAGGCTTATCCGTGGGCCACAGGAAAAAGTTCTCGACATATTATTATGCTCAGCTGTGCCCAGTGTCATGATGTGAAACAAAAGAAGCTAAAGGAACTGAATCAACTGCTACAGCAATTCAAAATTAACCTTCATTCCATTCAGCCTATGAATCTTATTTCAAGAGGATCGGGTCAACCGCTGGGTGTTAATTCAAAACTGCTCTACACTGCATCTCGACCTTTAGGAACAGATCTTGGTACCAATTTTAGGTTGCAGGAGAAGTGCTTGGCGCCCACCAATCTGAAATCAGGCGGATCTGTCTTTGATTCAAAAGTTCTGAGACTAAGTACTTCAGCTAACCCGGTGGTCAGTACTCCAGCATATATGAAGGCGATTAATATTTTTGCATCTCAGTTGGTCAGAAATGGTAAGAATCAAAGTGTGAATAGGGAATGCATTAAAACTATAAGTTGTTAAGTTTCATGTCACTGTGTGTGATCAATTTGGTCTGTTGTTATAGGAAATGGAGGAGAATAAGTAACATGATTTTAAGCTGCCGTTGTTGCAATATAGTTATTTACTTATTCTATATAAACATGTAATTACTACTGATAAGTAGCTAAATTGACATTAACGAAAAATAATATTTAGAATCTGACATTTTTATTTGTTTCATTTGACGCACAACAAATATATCGATTGATAAAATTAGAAAAAAAAACTTTTTAGTTTTAGCTTCTTAGCAAATAACTTCAAAATTTAAAATGGCGACGCAATACAATTATTAGAACACGTAGGGTATTACAATAACAGACACAATTATTTTGATGACAATAAATGATTTTAAAACTTGAACATATTTATCAGCTTGTTTCTTGCTGTAGCCTCCTTATTCTAGTAATTAAGTTTTTTCGGCGGTTTTCATTTAAGTAACTTAATGTTGTTCTTTGCTTTTTATAACAAAGTAACGAAACACTATTATTTCATATACCTACGTACATAATTGACATATTTTATCACAATAAACTCAACATTATTTTTTTACAAATTATAAATATTCTCTCGACCTGTATTTGAATTCGATATTTCATAATGTTAATTTATAAAAGTACTGGCCATAGTTATTGTTGGTAACATTTTATCAGGTTACACTCTGTTTCACCTAATTTTGTTTCACCTAATCATCATTTTAATGATAAATGGTGCAATAAATTACGTAATCGATTTTTGTATCGATTGACCTAATGGCTGCGGATCGTTTCACCTAATCATAATTTACATACAAATTCCTTGATTATATAACCTAATGGAAACTTATTGAATGATCGTCATTTATAAAATGTCAGATTTTGAAATAGACCTAACTTTTAAACCACTTAACCAATTTCAATAAAACAAAAAATATAAAAATCAGCAGAATTATATCTAGCTTTCTTACCAAAAAAATTTGATTAAATATACCAATAATTTAAAACAAAAATTCTCACTCAATGCTCAAGTATAGTATAAGTATAACATCAGCATTGGTAACACATAAAAACTCTACTTGCACCAGACACTGACCCTAAGGATAGTGATAAAAGTTAAGAACTCCACTTGATTTATTTTTTTAATTATAAGAAGTACAAACAATTATTTCAGATCAATGCTTACAGTCTGAACAAAATATTCAAATCTCTTACAACCCAATAATTGGAAAACCAATTTTTCTTGGAATTGGTATACATCAAAACATTTTAGGCGAAACGTAATTCATCTTTTTTCTGAGATTAGCATTAGGTGAAATGATATTAGGTGAAAGAGATTAGGTGAAACAAGCAGACACCTTTTAACATATGTATTAAAACGACTGCATAACTAAACACAGATGGACAATTTAAAACTCTTCTAGTTTTATAAGCAGTCTTTTTATACATACATAGTTATGCAATCATGACCTTATGTATGTATAGTTTTCCTTATTGTAATGTATTTAGTACGGATGTGGGTACATTTCGTTTCGCCTTCCCATTGTTGTATTTTAAATAGGATTACGTAATAAAGTAAATTGAAATTTGTTGCAGTTGACCTTATTCACTTGTTTCAATTTGCCTCAAGCATAACATCTATTCAACTAAAAATAACAAAATGGTTTTATGCTGCATATAATCCTAATCCGAACCCTAACCCTAACCCTTAACCCAAACCCATTTGGTGATATTTATATACATATTCTACATATTAATAATTTTTATTGTTTTTAATACTGATTCGGCAGAACACTATAGATAGATAGATATTAAAAATTATATAAAAAACTATTCGTACATTGATTTTCAATAAAACGAACTGACACTGTATGAAATAAGGCGAGCAGGGAAAAGGCGAAACGAGATAAGTCGAAAAGAGATAATACGAATAGAGATAAGGCGAAACGAACTTACCCCTTTAGTATAACATCATGAACTTTCATTTCTCAACGAAAAACATTCTTGATTTCAGATATATTTTAAAGTGAAGTTACTCTTCATAAAGATATTAAGATATTTATTTGTTTCATTTTAATTTATTGTTATGTATAGATAATCGAAAGCTCAAATAAAAACATTAATATATTTTTTATTATAATATCTCAGTTTATTAAAAGGTAAGATATCTCCCATTTTCAATTCCTAATCATCATGAGAACCTATTAAATAAATAAATATGCAAACATTTTATTGATATAGCTCAATAAATGCCATGAAAAGTAAAATAATGGCTTTAGTGGATTAAATACCAAAATAAAAATTGAAGAATCAATTACTAATTGGATTTTAAAATACTTGGATATTGAATTCAACACAATTAGTAATTGCTTTTTCACTTGATATTTTTCATAAAAGCAATAAATTGCTGACATTGGGATTAAAAACATGGCATTTTGCAGTAAACTGGAAATGATGTGTGTCGGTGTTTATTTGAGGACGATTAATAAAATAGCTCTCCTAATGTTGTTTGTCCATTTAAGAATTTATTTACAAGGGTACTTAATTAAATATCTTTAGGTTTCTTTTTTTTGGGGGGGGGAGCGGCCAACAACATGTTCTAAATATACCACAGCATGTTTCAGTGAACGTCTTTAAAATAAAGTTTTATTAGGATTTTTATTTATCGTTTGTGAACCGTTTCTTGATATGTGTATTATTCTTTGATTTTAATTTAGAAAGATCTTATTTGCATAGAAATTTAAGTCTTTTTTACTTATAATAAAAAAGTAGAAACGCAACCTATGCATGCTCTGTTGAAATACCTATGATATTAAAAATTATTTTCAACAGTTTGTGAAAATTGATATCTTCTTTTAATTGTAAAACTAATTTTGTTAAATGAGGCATATGCCACTTAAATTACCTTTTCTTGAATCATGATAAAAATAAAGAATTTTGTTGTTGTTTGATTGTTTATGTCATAATATATTTTTATTCAGTACTATACATTACATACTCAGATATCATTCATTATCTTAAATTAGTATGATTTTGTTGAACATTCGTTATTTGTTAAATTAAAATAAGTTCTCTGGTTAATTCAACAGAAAACTAGAAAACTAATAGATCTATTAGTTTTCTAGTTTTCTGTTGAATTGAAATATCAAAATCCATTGTTCTATGTATGTTAATGAACGGCGTTGTTGTTTGTTATCTATCATATTCAACGAACTTTCATTATAATAGATACAAAATTTAAATAATGTCTTAAAAAAGAAAACTGAGCAGGTATGGGAAGATGTGGAGAATGAATTTAGTTTAAAAATCAAAGTTTCTTTAAGATTATCAAAAGAAAATTCTACATATAGCGGACCATATATAGAACAAGAGATAAGATAAGCAATGTTAGATAAAAAAGACATCAGAATCAGAATTAAAAAGAAAAGACCAAGGAAATAAGAACTTACAGTATTTTAATTCAGTATTATACACTACATACTCGGATATATTTCATTATTCTAATTAGTATGATTTTGTTAAATATTCTTATTCTGTGTCGATTATTCATGTTGAACTTTCCACATACAAAATTACTTACTTTACGACTTGGGGTTCTTTCATCAAGTGTTCCTAACAAGACATTTCACATATTTGCTTTAAGTTTAGCATAAAATAATGTTTCATTTGTAACAGTTGATCGAACTTTGGAAATAGCCTTCACTGAATTTTTTCTAAAAAAATCGATTAAGGATACGAGACAGACATCATTTTATTCAATAATGTAAAGAACACAAAGAAATTTAGAAAGAATAATTTTCAACCATTTATTACTAGTTTTATGAATTTTTTTCTAATTAAACAGTGCTACAATATTTCCCTTTTTGTAGCACTCTGTTTAATTAGAAAAAAAATCATAAAACTATTAATAAATGGTTGAAAATTATTCTTTCTAAATTTCTTTGTGTTCTTTACATTATTGAATAAAATGACGTCTGTCTCGTATCCTTAAGCAAAATGGCCAAATATTGTTTTCTAATTAGCGAAATGAACAAATGTTCAAATATTTCTCTTCTATATAATAAAATGATAAATCCTAATTGCTTGTTAGATTCACTTTAACGTGGTTATGTTCACCAAAACTTAAAACAAAAACTTTAATTTTGGACCCGATGTCATCATTGACATTTTAAAAAGAAATCTTCCTTTCTATGATTTAATAAATACAAATATCGGGTTGCTATTCCAGAGTCTAAATTTATTTATCTGTTAAAAATGAAGAACCATTTGGTCAATGATCGGTACATTTATTCATTGGTGTTCAGAACTATAGTTTTGAATACACTTTGTATGATAATTTGGAATATGTGTATTTTAAAATTTAATATTAGCAAATAATAAACACATAATTCATCATCTGATTCTGTTTTTGTTGCATTAACCCGCCCTTCTAGTTCACTGGCTATTTGGTGTTTAACCTAGAGTTCTTATATACAACTTTGCCGGTTCATTAGCACTCTTTAAAGCAAAACAAATACATTTTTATTCGCAGAAGAGATCTTGTACATGTTTAACTTTAACAGAAATGTTTCATAGTAAATCTAAACAACCATATCGTCAAATATATTTTTAATGTTGTCTAAATAGTTGCATGCTAATACTAATTCTGAGCATTTGGATGGGCCTAGTCTTTAGGATTGACAAGACTTGACAGAGTGAGAAATGAAAAAGTGAGGGAGAGGATGGCCATAGGAGAATTGAAAGGAAATTGAAGGTTAGTACATGTGGTGAGGTGGGGAAGAGAAGGCGTGGAAGACCTAAAATGAAATGGGAAGACTGTATTCGTGAAGATATGGAGCAGGTGGGAGTCCGAAAGGAAGACGCAATGGATCACAAGAAGTGGAGGAAAACGATCCGCACAGGCAACCCCACCTAAATCTGAGAAAAGCCAGTAGAAGAAGAAGTAATTCATTGTTATCATATCATGTGTCAGCTATATCATTGCCGTTTTAAAAATTCAAATGTCTATGGTTAACATTTCTATTCTGTTATGTCTATGATTTCTAACATGAATTCAAAATATATAGAAATTTAAAAATATACTTAATAAAATTTCAACATAACATTACAGAAATTGCATCAGATCTAAAGGTTGTAAATTATGGTTGAAAATGATTATAAATCATCCAAGATTCACAGGTCAAAGGACAGTTGTTGAGGATGGCAAAGAAATAACATTGGACGTCCCCGTAAAACAAGGTCACCTAAAAAGATATTACAAATTACTGACCTTATCACAGATATTGACAGACTGTCAGTAGGTGAAATCGCAAAGATTACAGGTGTAACCAAAACAGTAGTGCATGGAAAGAATGTAGTTTGAGTGTGTTACTGCCAAATGAATAGCATATGGTTTGGATGAAAACAAGAAAGCTGATCGATAAGAAAGCTGTCGTAATTTGTTTGGAAACATTGTCAAAAAGAGTCATTAATGAACGTTTATTTGTATGCAACGAAAAGTGGATCTACCTAAAATCCTTCCCACCACAAAATTCTATTCTAATTATACAGTTGGTTCAGCTGGAGACAGACGTATCATTCTTAGAAAATCGATGTGTCTTAAAAAGGCAATAATAATTGTTGTACCGAACTTTAGAGGTCAAACATATCATGAAATATTGAAAGATGGTGGCACTATCAAAGCTCAGAGGTACGTGAAATATTTGGTTAATTGTTTTAATCACTCAAGTGGACATGGCATTGCCACAGATCGCCTTTATTGGATGCATGATAATGTACACCCACATTAGGCTGGAGTCGTTGAACAGTACCTCGATGAAATTGTTGTGACTAAGGTTCGCCAAACAACTTATTCAACTGATAATAATTTATAGATAGATATGTCATCCGTAATATGGAACTGTCCAGGAGATCTCACGATTTTTTACAATATTCCTGCAGTACCTTTGACAATTTGTCGGAAAGTTTTTGCAAATTCTCACAAGACTAGTTCTTAACAAAGATTTTGAGGCTTTTTGAGGACAGTCTGCACTCGAATCATTGAAGCTCTGTTAGAACTTATTTGTAATGTTAATACCTACCTATTTTTGCATTTGAACTGTTACTTCATGTTATATATGTATATCGTTTACCTACCTATTATTTTATACGTCATCATAAAAATTTGATATAGCTGACACCCTATACTTAGTAAATATTCTCTGCATAAAACTATCACTGATTATCATTCCATTTGTTTGATAATCATTTTTTAAGTGTGTACTGTAATCCTAATTTCTACTGTGAGCACGTAAATAATTTCTACAAAGATTCCACTCATATATACCAGGTACCGTAGATTCCTAGTTCTAATTATAAATCTTTTTCACTCTAATTGTAACTGTAAAATGAACTTTTAATTGTTTATGCAATTACTTTTTTATGTGTTTGTCACCATGAATCTCTGGCATAAAAAAGAAAATAAATATCAAACTAATATTTTTCTGTATATGACCATAGAGAGTAGGGCCTTATTTTACGTTTCAGAATAGGGGTAATCTCACCTTCTGTCAATGTTTATTCCGGTTACAAAAACGTTATTTTCTTAGTTCGATAAGATAGTGCATTTTTTATTTAATCGCTGATCTGAAATAACAATATCAAACGTCTCCACCCCTAACCCAAACTAATTCGTTAATCTAAGAGTCAACTATGACATCACAAAAAATATATAATTTACCTGCCAAAAATTATGACATAAATGTTTTATGCTATCTCCTAAATATCAATCAAGTTTGTATTCAGACATTTCATTTATTCATATGAAATTTTAAAAAGCTAACCAATTTCGTTAACTAATGTATGTTTTCAAATATTTAACTACTGACGAATTATTTATAGAGAGACAACAGTAAACAAATTCCGTATATTTCTAAGTGTGAGTTTGATTAGCTTCTTTTTTAAATGTCAATAAATGAATGAAATGTCTGAAAACAAACAATTGATGGAAATTTAGGAGCCATCATATATCATGTATTTTGTGGCTAGAATTAGTGTACTTTTCGCTATTTTTGGCTGGTAAATACATATGGCGTTACCTACACCTATGGCTAAATTCTATGGTTATTTCATTCCATAGTAATACAAATATGTATATTATTCTGTGGTTAAGCTTACTAACAGTCTCCGATTTAGTGATAACAAATGAAAAATTCTTTTGTCGAAAACCCATCAAATATAAATTTGGCAGCTGGATGAATGCAGAATAAGTGCAATCGGCTTCAGCATGATAATCCACGACCACATATATCCCAACTGATTGGACACTACATTCAACAGCAAAAATACACATTTCCTTAAGCAAGCACTGTACCTATGTATTTCCGAGATTGGAGGCGAAAAGAATATCGTTTGATTCAAGTCAAGATGTTAGAGATTTCCTCAATGCTGAATTTCCAAATTTAACAGGAAACAGAATGCAGAAAACCCTTCAAGATCTAATGACACAATTAGAAAAATTGTTGAAAACGAGGGAAACTACTGTGATTGACTCTGTATTAAATACTTATACGTTGATTGTCATTAAACTGTGTTTCTAAAATATAAAATGTTTATTTTAAATAATACTGCGTGAAAAATAATTATGATTTTGTAGGTATATGCCCGATTTTCTTATTTATGTAATTCAGAATAATATTAATATTTTCTGGGCAATAGTGATTTAGTTTATTCGGACGTTAACGCGCCCTTAAAACATAATACATTTACTGCCCACATATTGTGTTTTGTTCTAAAGAAATAAAATGGCAGAAACGAAACCGCATATTGCATTATAATCCAAATAACGGGATCTTGATTCAGCAGACTCAGTTATTTAAACGTGTATAAATTTTTAAAAAATTACGAAAGAAAAATGATTCGGTAAAAATGTACTATAAATAGAATAATGTGTCAAGATCAACTACGTAAGTGGATTGCCGTAGTACATATATCAAATATTGTGTGTTCATTGTTCATAATTATTGGAGCAGAAATGATGGTATGTGTTAGAACCCCCACACCCCAACTGGCTACACTCAATGGTGAGAAACAAAATGTTAATTGAACGATTAAAAATTAATTAATGAATAAGGGGAGATTACGTTGCCATGGTGTTAGAGTGAAATGACATTGTGCTCTATGTAGCTAAAGTAGCGAAATACAATAAAGACTTGAGCTGACTGTAATATATAGCACAGCAAAAATACAAAATTAAAAAGTAATTAAAAACAATAAAATCTTGCAAGCTTTCGACAGTCTATCAGTACTATCTAGTTCATCCGAAATCCAAAAATCCATATCCATAAAACAACGCAGCCAGAAACAAAAATGTAAAGTTATTAAAATGCAAAACAATAACAAGAAATATGGTAAGGGATTTAGGACCCTCAGCATATAGGCATTGCAGTGATTATTTTCCAGAACACAAATAAATTTCTTTTAATTAACGATAAATGAAATAGTCCACAATAACCAAACATAGCTAAAAAGATTCCAAAAGTCCAAAATAACAGTCCAAAACAGAATATTTAAAAGATGGGAAAGACCAGTACAATGGATGTTTTTTTTTAATTTGCCAATTGTCTATTGTACAGTACGTTCGTAAATTTTCAGAGCAACGAATTATCATTATTCAACGCTTCTAGAAATTTTTGGAAGACTGTCATTATTTAACTACATACCTATGTTTCTATTTCTATTTTTAATTATTTATAATATCTATGGGATCAACTTGTACTTAAATTGTGCTTAATTTTTATCCACCCGACGACTGCTTTGG
Source organism: Parotoplana pacifica (assembly GCA_034780595.1). Taxonomy (NCBI): domain Eukaryota; kingdom Metazoa; phylum Platyhelminthes; order Proseriata; family Otoplanidae; genus Parotoplana; species Parotoplana pacifica. The sequence goes on along the minus strand of JAUYWI010090196.1, from coordinate 4,081 downwards.
GACTTTATGAACACACTGTAGTGTTAGAAAGATTCAAACTATTTATAATTTGTTGTTGTAGAAGCGGACATCAGGATCAGTTGAGAAGTTATAAATTAAATTTAAATTTAATTAATCACTCGTTGTGTCTGTCTGTCTGTCTATGTGGTGTCCTCGTTGCAAAGGGTAGCATGCACTATTATGCTTCCACCTCGTTCGGTCCTGCGCTTGTCTCACCAGTTCTTTTGTGCACCTTGTTTGCCCCCACGACTCTTCCATTAATCTTGTAGCCTTTTATGTCTTTTACTTCAAGAAAATGTCCTCTGAACATAATCGGGGACATTACACATCCTCGTCTCACACCTTTTTCAATCTTGATATTTTCTGAAAGCGAATCTCCTACTCTAACTTTAGCTGTTTGATCGTAGTAAATAAAAATAAAATGCTTCAATTTAAAGTATTTGTTTCAAAGTCTTTAGGCTAACTGTATTTAGAACTGCGGAGTCTTTATACTTAAAAGGTACCTAGTCTAAAAATAAATGGTAAGTTCGATTTTCAGGAAGGAATAAAGGATATTAGTTGGTAAAATATTTCAATGCAAGCCAACAATGTAGATTTGATCCAAAAAATTGTGTTGGAAATTATTCTTTTCAAAAACTATGCCGTTGGAGAATTTCTTTTAAACAATTGTTTCCAAGGTAATTTTGTCTGCATAGGAAACTATATATATCGTGTAGGGTAAAATATCCATGGGAATTCCGATACATTTTACAAAAACTTGCGTAAAAATGTCATTGTACAAAATCCATTGTAAGACAAACCTAAAAAATCAATTGTAAAAATTCGACAAATTTTCCGATGGAATTATTTCAATCCAAGGCCATTTTGTTTTTAAAAAATACATCAAACAAATTGTCGCCGTTATTGTCTACATAACTGCTATTTGATTGATGAAATTTTTGAAGTAAAATGAAAATCGTTTATTATTAATTCTATATTAAATGTCAAATCATATTTACAGGTGTTATTATTCTTGTGTACAATGCATCTGATTTATACATGTACACAACATTATATAAATTTTAGGTGCTCAGTCAGGATCGTTTAGAACATTTTGTGCGTTTTTTTAATTACCGCATGGGATCGTTGGTGCTTCTTATACCTCGACTTCAGCAATTTGATGTTTTGGTTAGAAGTACATCTTTTTTTAGTCTGTTCTGGTTCTTATTTTAATAGAAATAGATAAATAAAAATTGACAAATTACTTCATCTACTAGATGGTATATTGTGCATGATTATGTAGTCAGGTAACAACAACACACTAGTCAATCCAAACGTGTGCATGGTTAAAGAGCGTGGCACTGTCGTAACTACACCTCCTACTGGGTGTGGTAAGTCTTTTTGTCATACAATTTGAGGCAAGATCCCTTAGACGCAATCCCAAAAGAGAATCTTTGTGTTCTACTTCTAGGTGTAAAAGGGACGCCTTAATCCTTAATCTAGTATATATTGTGCCATTCTTCTCATATTTTTTTAGATATTGCACCCACATTTTGTGGTAACATTGCATGACAAAATAACCGTGACATTCCATTGAAAATACACAAAGAGCTATTTATAGTATCACGTAGTCTCTTCTACGCAAAAGCGTAGATATCGTAAACACACAAGAAATTACTTTGCGATTGTCTAGAAAATTAATGGAATGTCATATAAACACGCTTGGTGTACCTAAATACAAATATTAAACCTCTGACCTAACACATTTAGCCAGTACACTGTTAAAGAAATAAACCATTTAAAAATAAAAAAAGGAAAATTTAATTTAACTGGTGTTATCATGTAATAGTACTCAAAGAATAAAAAGTTGGAAGTCTTGTTAAAGGTGCTTCAATTATTTTAATTAAGTATGTTGTCTTTTCTATGACTTATTAATAAAGATTTTTGAAAAATATTTATTTTCGATTTTTTTCCCCAAAATATCGATAACCAGATGGTTTTTTTGGGGAAAAATAAGTGTTTATGGAGTTGTGTTACTGAGCACCTAAAATTTGAAGTCATTTGGACAAACGTCATCGGACCCTAGTTCGGCTTTCGTGTATTTTTTTAATTTTGTCACTAAATCTTTCCAAGGTATCTGTGTAAGAAATGTTAGCCCAAACTATCGACCGACGGGATTGCAAATCTGAAATTCGAAAAAGGAAACTATTATTTTATGGACACCAATGTAGAGAACGGAGTTGCAACCTAACAAGAGCAATTTTGCAAGGAAAAATAGAAGGCAGATGTCGAAAAGTTAGACCAAAGACCCAGTATGTTGACAACACCAGAAAATGGTCTGGACCGAGTATGGATTTTGTCAACTCTACAGCAAAGGATCGCAAAGCTTGGCGGATCAATTCAAATGGGTCGACCGAAGCTCAGCAATGGGCATGCCGCCATCATCATGTTATTAAAAGGTCGGTTTCTAACTTTGTGCAATTAAATATTCTTGACTAATATTTAACATTCGGTACTTATTACTTACAATCAACTTGAATTAAGTTTAAAATAACCAAAAGAAACGACATAGATTTTATTTTATTTTTTATTTAGATACCTCAATAAAAGTTTATTATTTATCTAATGTTTCAATTTACTGTTCAGTAGTATATTTATTAAATTTACACAACAATATTACATAACAGAGAGTTGAACTTTTACTACAAATTCCACCTACGCTTTATTAAAAAATTCCAACTATGCTCCAACGTAGAGCAGTGAGGACCCGCCCTCTAAACCTCTCTGCTTAGCTGAGCTGCACAGAAATCAGACACCGCAATCAACAACAGCTGTATGGCGTTGTAAATTCGGTCATCCAAGCGCATCGGATCACTAGCAAAAATGTATAAATACCAACCTTCACCTGCTGGTGTTAGCTGAGTTTTTTGTTTGCCTTGGTGATATTATATCAATTATTTGTTGTTTGAGCTTTCGTATTATTTTGCAATCGTCGTTTAGACAAAGTATTTTTATTTACAAACAATCACGAGACTATTTCTGAGGTCACTAACGTTTTACAATGAAATTTAACAGAGGTAGACAGAATACTAATTTACAATATCAGTTTTATAAATTATAAATCAATAACACTTAACGTTTTAAAAAAAGTGTTTTTGGTTTTTGTAGTCTTTTGAAAGCAATAAAAATAATTCTATAATCACATTTCTTTTTCAGATGCGGCCATTTTGTTCACTTTCTGCCTGTTCTTACCAATATCCAATTCAGGTTAGTACCTATTTGTTTTATTAGCTCCCCCCAGATTTCTGTGTGAATCTTCCATCAGAGCAATTTGTCATCATCGCATATGTTTTAATGTGTGTAGAAATTTATATGGTTATTATCTTCATATAAATGCTACTATCACTGAGGCAAGCTTTTAATTTTTAAAGCATAAAAATTGATCATACATATGTTCTTTTTACTTTCATAGAAACATTTTATCAATATTATTAATACATTTAACATCCATCTGGACATACAATTTGATCTTGTTTTCTTTATTCAGTAGCATCCACGGGTTTTCCAAATGCCTGCTGTTCATACCCGTGTCAGAACCGTGGTATCTGCATGAGCACTACCAATTCCAACTTCAAATGCGACTGTACTGGCACCGGGTACTATGGAAGAACTTGCCGAAGACGTAAGTTACATATGTATAAAATGAATTAAAATACTGAAGTTGAGATATCTCAAAATTTCTTAAGATATAATACTATACATGGGTGTGGTCACTCAATAACTCTGATATTCCTATTGATGCTTGTATCTACATAGTTGTATTACTGTTTTATGAAACTTGTAATACTTTGTACTACTTTTCTAATAATATAAACATGGATAAAATATAAATATTCTTATCATTTGCGGGAACACCCTGTATATCTCTATTTTAAAGAAGAAACCAAATGCAGTAGACTGCGCAGACTATAGATCAATTAGCCTGATATCACATGCATCAAAATCATGCTTCGAATACCAACGAAAAGATTGGAAGCAAAAGCAAATACATACATTGGACAAAATCAATTTGGATTTAGACGTGGATGCGGCACTAGAGAAG
>JAUYWI010090185.1:0-12355 GCA_034780595.1 Parotoplana pacifica | reverse complement strand
GGAAATAAAGAAAAGGGGGAGGGGTAACTAAAAAGAAGGGAAGTGGAGAAAGAAGGAAGTGGGAGGCGGGCAGAAAATAGGAAAATAGAAGGAGGGGAGGAAATCAGGAAAAGGGAGGGGTAACAAAAAAGGAAAAAGAAGAGAGGGGAGGAAAGAAGGAAAAGGGGGAGAGGGCAGCATATATTCTTAGCCCTAACTGAGCCTCAATTGATTGTTGAACCAGAGAGTGATAACCTTCTATAATACTTAATGTGCTTCAAAACTAAAATTCCCTTTCTGCATCTGAAGAAGAAACTGGAATGATTAGTATGGACTATATAATACAATTCTTCTGTTCATGGTAAGGTTTTAGTAGCCAAAAATCTTTGTTGGTAGAACTGGAAGTCCAATATTCAAATAATATTGCTCAAGTTAAGGAATTTGGGATATGAATAGAAGGGAATATTCATGGTTGCTTCAGTTTAACTGTGTGTAGAATTTTGGCTGTTACTGTGCATTTCCCACCTGCAATTTCTTCCTACTGAATTTTGGTTAATTCATTAACAGCCATAACAATGGAAGAGCAATATTTTGCTAGCAATTGTTCAATTGTTGATGTTTTATTGATCCTAATCGATACTCTGCTGATTTTTTTGCATTTTCCTTTCTTTCCCTTCAACTTAGTCCATTCTGTTAATTGTGGTTTGTATTTCAGATCCATGTATTTCGCATATGTATAGCATATACTGGATCTGAATTTCGTATTAATAATCTAGTGTGATTTCTATCAATTTTTCCAACTTGGGTGATCAAAAATCCACTGTTTTCTGAAGATATAGTGGTACTCAAGAAAACAAATTTAGCTAGATTGACTGAAAAAAGTCAGAATGATCCCATTCTTTTCTTGGTGGATCAATTTTAGCTAGCTTTGGAGTTGGTTAAACTCCACCATTTTTAAGTGTACAAGTGTTAAACACCCCATCAGGTGAGACCTTGGAAAGTCCAATTCTACTGGAAGAAGGAAATGAAAAACTTATAGTTTCACTCAAATTAAATGAAGCTCCACTGCAGTCATTTGGAGCACCTGTCAGAAATGGTTCAACATAAGTTGTGCACATACTATGATCCATGTGTGTTTTTACATCATAGTCTCTGAAAACATAGTTTTTCTGAGCCATCTGAGGTTCCAAATCTTTAAAAATAGAACTTTTTCTGGAATACACTAACATAATCATGTCAATAAAATTTATTTTATGAGTTCCTTTTTTCTGTTTCCTACTAAAATTGATGAGTTGCGATAAAAAACTGAAAACTGTTGTGAAACTCTGTGCCATCCTTTCCATCAGTTTTGAGGAAAATATTTTCGTGAAGAATATTGATGTTCGGCTTGTACCAAGATTGTATGGCTACCGTAGAAAAGTACCCACCTTATAATGCTACTTATTTAAGTATTTGTACTGACAGAATGTATGATTAAAGAAAACAAGGCTACTATACCAACACCTATCAGGCAGACTGTTATTCCACACTTGAAACCTACCTCACATTCTCCAAAGCTACTTAACTCTAAACAACCGATATCTCTCCATTTTAAGATGTGCCACAGCACTCTATACACCTGACAAAAAACAATCCAACATACTCCAAAAATCTAGATAAACAACATCCAAATCCCACTTAACAAAAAGATTTTAGGTATCACCTTTGATGCTCACTACACCTTCAGCAAACATGCAAAAAACATACACACAAAATCCAAGAAACGCATCAATATTCTTAGAGCACTAGCAGGAACAACATGGGGACAATCAAAAGAAACAATATTTACCATACAAACAATTCATAAGACCACAGATTAATTATGCCTCATCCATCTTGACCCCAACATTATCCAAAAACCATGTAAACAAACTACACACATTACAAAATGCTGCACTTAAAATAGCCACAGGATGCACTCCACCCACAAAAACAGATCTCCTTCACCAGGAGACAAATGTTCTTCCCATACATGACCACAATGACACTCTTAAAAAAGAAACAAACACACCCAATTACAGAAATCAAACCATCCTAATAAACATCATCTTACACCATCTCAATACACACACCCTAAACGCAAACTTAAACAGAATATCATAACGAAGCATAAACACCTACTTCCACCAAAAACATCACTTGAACTAGATGATAATAACTACAAACAAACAAATCAAAACAATTCATACAAACATAGTTTCAGATACAATTCAACGTCTTGTCCATAATCCAATTCTCAACACTCTTCCTCCTAACATTAGTCAACAGGAACAAGAGCTCTCGAGACAACACAGAATTACACTTGCACAGCTACCCAGCGACTCATGTCATTTACTCAACCAATTCAAAACAAAATTAATCCAAATATAGCTAACATATGTCCATCCTGCAAGCAATCACCCCACAACACGTTACACATATTTAACTGTTCACATCATCCTATACACTTGAATATCTCTGACCTATGGTCAAATCCATCAGATGTAATCAAATTCATAACCCACAGTAGGAGGACTACCCTTTTCTAGTATGTCATATATTTGAAATCATTGGTTTTTAACTATAATCGTTATTCACATGTATATACAACCACAAAACAAGAACCTATCTAACATGTTATTGTGGAAGCTTCATACATCTTGATATTAATATTGTATTAAAGTTTAAAATTTAAAAAAAGTTTTATTGAATACATCCCATTTTCTGGTTCTCCAAAGCACGTTGGAATGCGACAAGTAGTAAATTTTATCTTTTTAAGGTGTTTTCAAAGATTATTTATGAGTGTTTCTAATTTGTATAATAAATTTAATGCGTTTCATTAAATAAAACGTGTATTATGATTTAAATTCATAGTACCTACTTATTCTATAGATTAGCCAAATCTAAATTTAGACACACCTACTTTTATATGAAAGTCTAAAAGTTCACATGTAATAAAATCATTTATAGCTGAAACTAGATCTGATTTAGGTGTAAATGTATATGAATAAAATTAACACTTAAATTAACTAAAAATTAATTCTCAATTATTAAATTTTACTATTTTGTTCATTTCGTCAATCTTAAATTGTAACTATGGCAATTGTTTTTTAACAATCTAAAGAGCTATGGAGTTCAAAAAGTGTTTTTTTTTCAATGTTATTTTATATAGGTGAAAATTGTAACAATAAGAAAAGTAAATAAAAGAACTGTCTAAGAAAAATAAAAAATATTTAAATTTAATATATAATTACATATAAAATATTAGTTGATATGAGATAAATTTTCAATAATACAATATATACATCTTCTAATTTGAATATTATTTAGTAAATGTGTTCTACGATTAAAGAATCTAAACGAATACCAGTAAGTAAGTTAATAAAGAGCCACCGGTTTACATCACATACCGTGGCCATCTTCATGCGTTTCCATAAACTTTTCAACGCCGTACCCAAATGGGTTTACATTACTCATTCAAAAATTAATTGTATACATCGATAGATAATTCTTACATTTAAATACATCAAACATTGATAAAAAATTTATTTGTCAATAAACAAATTGGTATTGTCAATGTATACAATTTTGAGTGGGTTTGAACAAGTTTAAACATGGAAAATCAATTCTTCTTACTCTTAGTTTAGGGACCATTTTTAGATCATATAAAACTAAAGCTGGCTGGCTGGTTCACAATTTCACATCCCATGCCATTTACCATATTGTATTATACAGTTCCATAAATGTTTCACTTTCAATGCTATATACCAATGTTTTACTTTCATGTTTGGCTACCAGCTATGAAGATGCTTGGTCACATTAACCAGTCACTTCTTTAACATGAATGAGCTCTCCATTTAATAGAATTAGAATAATCTTATACATTTTCTGCTACCTCTTCCACTATATATGATCATCAAACCATTTTATCACATCATTAGAGTTTTGAATGATAGGGTAGCCTCTCTGCCTTTTGTAGATGGGTTATTAAGCAGCACTTGTTTGGTTAACTGTTGTATAGGACAAAAACTAACAACATGTGTTGTGTGCCCAAAAAAATCTGCTTTTGCCTTTTGATATCAAATAAAAGTTCTCTCTCTCTCTCTCTCTGGACACTCAGCATATCTAGGATATTTTGGTTAGCTTTCAATCTGACTCACTCTCATCATTCTTTTGTAAAAGTACATTTCAGCTACTGCAATTCATTCTTTATCATCTAAGTTTAAAACTATGTATCATATGTTGTAATTATCCATATTAGTACCTTAACCAATTTTACCTTTACAGAGTTCCATACACCAATATCTTAAGCATACACAATTATATATTTATGAAATCCTATTTCTTTCATGGCTTACATTATTGAAGGTCTTATTTTATAGTTTATGAATATTATGTATCTACCTTCTCCAATAGGATTTACAGGGTTACTACAACACCAGACAAAAGAAATACATGATTGTCTTTTTATTATAATTTTTATAATAAACTAGATTAATTTGGATCATAAACTTTTTTTCAAGATGTAAGCTAATATTTTATACATTCTAGAGTGTCTTGTAATGCAATAATACTCAGTTTAATTTGATTTCATGCATTCCCCTCCAGTATGGCACAGCTGATCTCTCTATACAAAAGATTCGCTGTGATGCTGCTAACTGTACACAGTTGAGAAGTTGTGTAACAAGTGTACTGAATGTACTGAGCTGGCAATACATGCTGTCTAATGATAGGCTATGTCTCCTACAATTGATAGGTCCCTTGGCCTGCACAATCTCATGACCTCAACCCCATCAAAAACCTATGGGATTACATTAAGGCCCATATAGAAACATTCTAACTCCACACCATGGCCAAGTTACTGACAGCTGCACATCATGAATTCAATGCAATACCCCAAGGGGTCATTGACAACCTGATCCAGTCAATGCCTTATTATATGGTAGCTATGATTGCAGCCAAAGGTGCCCACACCAGATTTTAACATGTTTTCTGTCACAAATACTTTTTATTATTATGTCTTGTTACATGTTATAAAAATATTATTTGAATTATTGTCTCTAATTATATTGTTTTATTCTTATTTTAATACAATATTATGCATTTAAAATAATTATTTTCATTTTAAAACAATAAAAAAGAAAAAATGATTACAATATTAATAAATAATGTTATGATGCATTTCTTTTTTCCAGGGGTTGTAGTATGTCTGCCATACTATGCTTACACCTATAGTGAGCATATTCATTTAGTAGCTCTGATTCCAATTACTTTTTCTCAAGAAGATTTTGCTTATATTATTTATGAGAGTTATTGTTTAATAGTTTGAACACTCCTTTGTTATTCCTGCTTTGTATATAGTTATAGACTCAGTTGTCCACTAGTCCAATTTCTGTCTCCAAGATCTTGCAGATAAGACAGTGTAGTCTGACTATAGTATTGTATCCACTGTATTTTATCAACTCTACAGGTATTTCATCTACTCCCAGATCCTTTCCACACTTCAGATCTTTAATTGCTTGAGTTACATTACTGAGAAGTGGTTGGTTCAATTTTTAATCTGGTACCATAGGTACTTCTATAGAAACAGGTTTCTCACCTTAAGGTCTCTCAAAAATCTTTCTGTAGCACCACATTTGGATCATAGATAAATAAGTCTTAATTACATTTAATTACATGAAAATATTCTCACTTAAGACATATTGACAAAAAATTCATTTCTCAATAAAAAAAATTGACATTGTCAATGTATGCAGGTTTGGGTGGGTTTAAACAAGTTTTAACATAGCAAAATCAATTGGTCTTATGGTTGTTTGGATCATTCAAGGTTAAAAAAGACATTGTTTAATGGCATATTTAACAGAAAATTGGGTAAGAGATTTGGTGGAATATTCAGTGGGAGATTTGGACTTTGTGGAAGATGTCATTCTGGGACTATAACACTTATATACTATGCCTCAACAAATATATCATATAATTGTATGCCTTACTATGGAAGAGATAATCCCAGTGGGAGAATTAGTACTTATGAGATTTGGCACCAAATTGAAATAGAAAGCTGAAATATGGAGAGTATTTGGTATTAATTTTAAAGCATACAAATATTTTGTTATAAAGCTACAGTCATCAGAAGTTTATTACAAAAAAAGTTAAAAAAATGTTTACCAAAAAATAATCTTTTCCCATATTTTTAAACTTTGGTAACATATTATTTAGTATCTATGACATCTATATGTTACATTATTAAATAATAGCCTTGTCCATAACCTCTATCAGTGGTAAGAGCCATTTCTTAATAGGATGGGTGGGGGCAAATTCAGAAATACTTCCACTAATTAACTTTAAATGGTTCAGAATGAATGTAATTTATATTTAAAAAAGTTTTTTTATGGTAGGAATATTTGTGTTTCACATATCCAGAATAATATAGAAATAAGAAAAGACATTTAAAGTTTCTCAGATACAGATTATTGATAAAAATAAGCAGATGTTTCACTATATGATAGCTTCTTCAGTGCTCAACACAATAAAGTAATTTACAGTTTATATTTTAATAATATAACTGGTTCTCATCAGCCAATAAAAGGCAAACATTGGGACAACATTGTTCTAAAATTAGATTTGTGACAACATTGTACTAAAAATAGGTTTGTGAATAAAATACAAACAAGGAACAAAAGTCTTTTATTGTGTACATGTTATTCTTGATAAAATATATCTGAACTGACACATGCCTTTTTTATGTATAAATTATTTTTTTAAATTTCAAGATTTTCACCACTCATGGGTGAATCCAGAAGTGTAATTATTTTCTTTTTTTTTACTCTAAACAACATTGCAGAGTGACAGCAAATGCTTTTTTATAATTATAAACAACCTAATATAACATTAGAGCCTTTTATTGTGAGAAATGATATTTTATTAATAAATGAGCAATAAAAAATAGCAAAACCTTCTGGGTTCACCCCACCCCCTTAACTCTTGTATTTAAAAAAATATAAATGTCATGCTGACAAGATATCTTATTAACTAGAAATCAGTAAAATGTCTTATCAACAAGCTATCTAGATAATGAACTATCTTTTGTCATTAGATATCCAGATAATGTAACATCTTATCAGCAAGATATCTAGATAACTTATTTATTAAATAAACAAATATTTGTCTCTATAAGTAATATTTGTATACATTTGTGACCAAGGGGATATAATTTAATATTGTAGTATAACTCTTTATTTAAATATTTTAAAATTATATATTTTTTTGTTTTATTGATACACCCTATTAACTGCTTAGAAAGGAGTATTATGTGTTTAGTAGTACAAAACAAAACTTCACCAACTAAACTGAAATTTGGTATAATGAAACAGATTAAAATTTGATGCTGATTGCCACAAAACAACATAATATTATATGATGTATGGATCATGAGACACATCATATTAAAGTTATAAAATACAAGAAAAATGTGTAGCTTTTGCTAATTTTTGGTGAAAATTTCAATGATTTTCTAATAATCAAAAAATATATTTTGAACTAAATTAAAATATATGAACTAAACAAACAAACAAAAAGAAATGAAATTAGTTTAGATTTCTCAAAAAGGCCCAAAGATAGTTAGCTCTCCCAAAACAAATTCCATCAAAATAAATTAAATTAAATTATGGTTAGCTATGGTAATTAGGTTGGTATGGCTCTAACTAAATACAACTGAATAACTAGGTATTTAGTGTATGAATTAAATTATTTTAAAGATTTTAGAGCTAACAAAGGCACCAAAACTAAAGGTCATGCTGTTCAGGAAGTAGTGGATTGACATAAAAATCCTAAACGATTTTTTTAGTGAAAATGGTATATGAGAATATTGGCAATATAAACATCATAGTTTTGACATGTTTCATTAAGGTTTTTTGTCTATTATAGATTTTTATGGACCAATCAAATAAAAACACTAACTAAAAAATGAAGAATTTTGGCCATATAAATATATTATCAACAGATAGAAACATGGCCCTAATCTATCTAATAAAACTAATTTCTAGGTCATACATGGCTCATGCATGCCATCATAGGCTATTTTTGGTTCAAGCATCTGAAAATGAAGAAAAGCTATGTTATAGGCAGGTGGAAGCAATTTCTTTAAATAAATATGTTTTTAAAGTTGTAGATATACACTTTAATATTGCTTGAAGCCACTTGAACAAATGTGCACTGATGATGACATAGACTATTTTTAGCCAGAAACATAGTGAAATAGTATGAAAAATGAATCTATATGTGAATGAAAACATTTTGTTCCATACAAATGTATTTTAATTGTTGTAATTATTCTTTTGATACCCATATTTGATCAAAAGGTGCATACTGATGGTACTAGATTACAACCAAAGTGGTCCAGAATGGTTATGCTAGTTACTGTGAGCTATTATGGCTGCTCCTGGAAGCCACAATATGGTTTTGGGGACCTCCAAATGCTTTAAATAAATGTATCAACCTAATACAATGCATTTAGAAGTGTAACAAATTATCATTAGAATACAAATATGATATATTTGACTGATTAAAGGCACATTATGGCCTGAAGGTCTAATCATAATAGCTCTCAGTAACTATCAGATCCATACTGGGTTTATTTGGCTCTCATCTAGTACCAACAGTAAACACTTTTACTTAAATATTGGTTGCAAAAGTTGTATTAGCTGTATATCTACAAAATGTTTATTCATGTCTAAATTCATTTTTCATAGTTTACAATTTACTACATTTCTGACTAAAATCAGTCTAAAATTTCATCAGTACACATTATTTAGTCAATTGAATATTGGCTTCAAGAAATGTATAAAGTGTAAATCTATAACTCTTAAAACAAATTTTATTAAATAAATTGTTACCATTTGCCTAGATTGTAGCCTTTCTTCAAATTTCAGATATGTGAACTAAAAATAGCATATTAAGTCACACATGGACCAAATATGACCTCACAATTAGTTTTATGGGGCATGTGCTTTATTTGTTGATAATGTATTTTTATTTTTTTAGTTATTTAGTGTTTTTATCTGATATTGGTGTCTCTAGCAACAGTTATTAATTAAAATATTAATTATCAGAAAGTTTATTTATGGTAATAAGGTTTGTATGTACAAATAAAACCAATAAACCATTGTTATATTATGTAAAAAAGTAAAACTTATTATGTAATATTGGCCTCTCTAACAATAGTTTCAAAAAGAAAAACTAATATACATAAAGTATTGATTATTGTCATATCTTTGCCAGTAAAACTTGATATATTTATTATATTAGTTCATTTAGATATTCACTACTTTGTAAAGTCTACTTAGAATGAATCATGTGATATGAATACTCATTCTAAATAATTTGTTTAAAACATTATCAAATATATACATCTAAAATATGTAATTTTTGTATTCTGACCTGTTAACTACCAGCTAGAATACAAGATTTTTTTAATCTATGTATAAAACTGTGATGGGAGAAACTAGTAGGTTCATTATCTATTTTAGATGTTCAGCTTTGCAATGGTCTAAAGAAATATTTCCTAACAAAATATGTTAGTGACTAAAACATCACAAGTTTCATAATTGGGCAACTCAGAAAGTGGTGAAGGCCATTTTAAAATGTGAAATAATGATTATTGGGTGTCTCATAAATGGTTTCATTTTTATTGATTATCATTACTTTGAATTTCAGTGGTTTAACCTACTTTGAAATTATGCATGATGGGTTATACTATCACTGCCAACAGATGTCTTGAACTCATTGCAATTATTAATTTCGGAACATAGTCTCCTCAAAAAGGAAATAATTTATGGGACACCCTATATGAACCCTGGGTCGACTGTTGTCATTAATATAGTTTGAAAGAAAATATAATTTTCCTTTGTCAATTTTTTTTCTGTTTGTTTATCGTTTAGATTACTAATCTGGCACGCTAGATATGATTCTTTATACTCGGATGAAAAGATGGTTTCGACAGCGAGGATTTTACTATGAACACGTTGCCGGCTTCATTTGCCTCTGTGGTTTTTGCTTCTATTTAACTTACCTCCTGTCAGCACGCCACAACAGCACTCTGGAACAACAAGGTTCTGCTCTTGTGACAAGAAAACAAATTCCAAAGACAAAATCAGCAATATTTCATTACAGCGTCGATGGAAAGGAACACCGACTCGGAGTATATCCTTTAAAAAAGCCTGACGTGGTCACTGCCAAGACCAAACCGCCGCTTTCTTTCAAAGATACCGTAGTGGGTGCGTTAGATGGTGCCATAAACGAGGTTCGTAATAAATTTGGCCAGGGCAAAGAGTTACTTCATCAATTAAGAAACAGGACAATGCACACTGATAACGATACACTAATTCACAAAGGAAACGAATCTGTTGCTTTTAATCCATTTTTGAAACAAATTGTTTCATCCGCAAAATATTTACACCAATTAGCCAACAATACACAGCTTTTGAAGGAAATTTTTGATAAGACCAGTAACTACTCTAAAAGTAATATGGTTAGTTCTAAAAATGTCACCGCTAAAAATGTGTGTAATTGTTTGTTGACGAAGTCATCCCAGCAAGCTATCGCACGTTTTCAATGTAAATGTTGCGTTCAAATGTCATTGCCTGTGCTAGATATCCAGAAACACATTGCTTGCATTGCATTTATGCCAATAGATGGTCCTCAATGGCGCGTGAACATTTCCTACAATGATGTCAACATTTTCGGAACGCATGCTGAACTGAATAAATCTGGCGACGTGGTTGTCTGTTCTACAAAGAGGGGATTAAGGGGATCACCTGCGGTATCGAATTCCAGATTTCAGCTGCCTCGACTATGCGCCACCTTTCGTAAGCTGAACGTAGACAAATCTAAGGAAAACTACGAGGGCTGCGTAGATTTTCATTTACGTTGGTTGGAAAAAGACCTAGCTTTCTATCCAATGGGTTGTTTTACTACTAAGACATATCCATGATCTTAAATTTTAAGAATGCAATATTCAAATAATTAACGTGGATTAATGAACGATAAGAAAGTACTTTTTCAAAATTTTAGTTTTATTTTCCAAGAAACATGTTTTAATAGAGAGTGTTTAGACTTTGATTTTTTGTACAGAAATGTAATGTAGAACCTATGCTCAGCTTTGACTATAATGGGCTTTCTAAGTTGGTTGGAAAATTCCAATTTTATTTAAGCAACTTTTCACTTACCCACTTTTGCTGGGAAAATTAATACTCAAGTAATTTACATAAATTTCATAAATACATGAAATGAAATTGTTACAGGCCAAAACGGTTGAAATAAGTTTTGGATGTTAGCTATGTATGTATGCATTATTGTAAATTATATTTTAAGATATTACTTCTAAATTATATTAAATTGTGTTAGAGCCATCCAAGAAGCTGTTTTTTTTATTTTAACAGAGATTACAAAAGTCATTAATCTACAATAACATTCATACTAGGAAGTACGTGGTGAAAGCTAACATGCAAAAATAATTACAGTAAATAATTTTCTGGTATAAATTTTGTTAAGATATTATTTGAATTCAGAGCATTACTTTAATGTTTAAATTTGTTGTTTGTATTTTGCAGTGCAATGCGTTAATATTTTTTGTCATTTTTATTATTTACTTACGCATCTACATTTTTCCATCGTTAATTTTATGTCATCTTTATTCATTTTTTTTTTGACAAGACTCGCCGTGCATATATGTACTTGTGAACTATTTGACTGTACCATAGATTTGTTATGTTAACTAGCCATACATGATAATAGGTTTTATAACCTGTAAACACTATTGAGCAATTTTAGTTTTGACGATAGTTGGTAAAAATTGGATAAAGAAATTACTGTGTAATTTTTGTATATTAGTCCGGGAGCTGAGGCACTTTTAAACATGATTATGAGCACCAAAGATTTGACCATCAATTTTTATACTTTCAGTTGAGCTGAATCTGGAATGGAACTTCCTAAGTTGCACAGTGGTGAATAAGTGCTAGATTATCCTCTTAAACAGGTCACTCAATGTATTTTTCCGATACTGAAAAATATCGGTGACTTCAAATTAAAAAAACGGCGTGGTCCTACATACACAAAACATTTTATCATATTTCCATTTAAGTTATGTATTTTATGTGTATGTTACCTGCAGTAGTATTGTATTTTATCGTAATTTTTATACATATAGTTACTTGTAACATAAAATATTATTACAAAACGTCTTTCTGTCAACGTAGCACTAAGACAATTTTTTCAATTGCTTATAACATCATGAGAAGTCAGTAGCATAGAGTAACAATACATAGAGTACCCACTCCGTGTTTATTTGATAAATTTGCATGTA
>JAUYWI010090174.1:0-12355 GCA_034780595.1 Parotoplana pacifica | reverse complement strand
ACTCTGGTTCTTATTTCTCTCTTAAAATTTTCTAATCTCTTATTATTTTAGTTATTATATTACTCTATACTCTTTTACTGTACCAATTTTGTTATTTATAATTTTGTAAACATTTAAATATGCCTGACTAAGTTTATTTGCAATAAACGAAATCGAATAAAGTTATTTAGCAACTAAAGAAAAATTGATACACAACATACTTGTAAAAAGCTGGACGTCTTTGAGTTCCACCTTTCCTCGGGTCTGCCATGCCAGGTATTAAGGATAGAAAGACAAACTTTGCCTTCATTGTAGAGATTGGGATTGAAACGTACCGAATGGTTTCCAGTTGTCTGAAGATTGATGAGCGGTGGCGATGTTGGATAATCCATGGGGAAAAAGACATCAAATTCAAAGCAACCATTGGCATAAGGGGTATCCGGTGGACCAACAATTAACACCTGAAAACAATATTACAAATAATAGAGCTCTATCTGTTAAAAGACGGGAAAAGAATGTTTTGGGCGTTCAGGAAATATTGAACTACTTTAAATTTCACCATGTTTACAGTAAGCAGACTACCCCGCGGCAGGGAACCATATAAATAAAAAAACAAAGAAGACTTCGAAAGTCGAACCTTCATAAGATCAAGCCGTTCCTCATCACATCTGACAAAAACTGTGCTTCCACTTGAGAGGGGCAAACTGGTACTAAGCGTAACCGTTTCTTGAGCTAGTCGACGTGCACGCCCCGCTACCTGGTTGGCTGAAATGGATTGTCTGACCATATGTTCATAGTGGTGAGGCACAGTGAATACCAGAACGCCCTCGCCAGCTTCTTTTACCATCTCATACATGCCTACAATGTAACAACAATAAAATAAAGTCTGATTAGCGCTCTAAATAGTCAAATTGCTAAACACACTCAAATTGACAGAAATTAATTTCAACTTCATTAGCACATTCACATTATTTCAAGTTGCATTTAACGCACTAACCTTTAATATTCAAATTTAGTAATAAATTGTGCATGATATACAGACGTTAACACAATCTCACATATCATCACAGAACTAGGCTTTTCAAACACAAAAAAACAACTACAAAAGCAATGCAATATTTTACTTGTGTTTGTCTAATTTCTAATCATTTATTGGTTTGTCTAACAGCGCATAGAATTCGATAATTAGTGATTTAGAATAGGCACTGAGAGTTTGTTTTAACAACTAGACATTTTTAAAAGTGTGATTGTTGCATCTTTTAATGATAATAATAACCTAATTTCTAGATATATCGGACTGGTGTCTGGTGGTGACCTCTGTTGTGGTCAGTATAAATCTAAAAAACGTAACGTTTTAGAAACCCCATTCTATTGCCATACTAAACAATTATTGTAACAATTGGACCTTTTAGAAGTAGTTACAATCTCCCCAGCTATCTTCTGGGATAGCAATATTGAGACAAATATCTAGTATGAATAATGACATTGTTAACCTACCAAACTGTAGTGGTTTCATCGCACTGCAGTACATATGATCAAATGCTTGCCACGAGTCCATTAAATGCCCACCCAATCCGTCCATACCGCCATCTGTTCCAAAGTTGCTTGAGGAGTCATGAGATGTGGTTGCACATTTCTTAAGAGCTAGTGCCACAAGCTTAGCCGTCCTTTGAATATCTGGAATCAACTGAGCTAGGCTTTCCGATTCGTTATCACTTTCTGCAGCTGCATTACTATCTTCCTTCGCTCTCGATCTAAAATAAGAAGTAAAAGAATATATATTTTTTAAATTGCTTGTTAAAAAGCATAGCATATATTAGTAACTGTAGAAAGCAATTTAAAAAGCCAAAATTTTGTAAATATGTATCTATAGCTATATTAGCAGATCTATGGATGTATAAGTATATTGAGTAATCACAAAAATAGTTTCTAATTGTCATCCTGTACAGCCAGGAATAAAATTTCAGTAAATTGTTTTCTGAGGTTGAGTGGAGTAGTTTTCGAAGATTATTCAAATCCAATACAAATGGTTTTCATTAAATAAAGAATTGAGGTACTTTCTTTGGTGGACATAATTATTATAGACCCATAAAGATAAAAATACCCTTCTTTGTATAAAACCTCAACATTACAAACCATATTTGTTCCAAATATTCTAACCATTTATATTTCCATTACTAACTGACTGTGAAAATAATAGTTTACACTTTTTCATATTCAATTTAAAAGATATAGTTTGTGATCGCTCAACAAATAAATGGTACAGGTAATAACAAAATTTCTGTGAAATTTAAAAATGGTTAACAACGAGAAGACACCAGAAATTCTAAAAATGCAAATTGGTTTTTATTTAATTATTGTATTTAGTGCCTTTTCTGGGTAACAGCCACATTGGATATACCTGACAAAAACTGGGGTTTTGGCAAGGGGCCCAAGAGATTATTCTGAGCAAAAGATTTTAAAAAATGGACAGGGCTCAAGATAAGGGCGCCGTGAAAAAAGAAAGCGCTTAATATGGATTTGAGGGAATCCAGTGTACGTTAGGAGCAAGATGCTAACTAAAATCAATGTTTCACAAAATTGGCTTCGAGAGCCAGAAATAAACAAACACCAATTTTAACTACATACATAATCACAGAAGCTTTGACAGTATACTGCAAATTGATACCTGTGCGCTTGTATTATATCTATAAATCTGTAATAGCCAGTAATAACAAAGAATATAAACGCTACTCAAAAGATTACATAAAAAACCAAGTAGATAAAACTACTATTTACTTTGACATTTTTGATTCCTCAAATATTTTACACGGAAGATATTTTCTGAAAGACATTTGACGTGTTAACCGGTTTCGGACTGTCTCAGATGATGAAACTATTGGTGCTTTTCTAGAAGTATAAAATAAAAAGACGTATCAGACACGATAAATATAACAAAAACTGAAAATTAAAAAATTAAGGGACACTTACCTTAAACGACTAGCATATGTATCGACACACGTTTTCATTGAAGCTAATAACATACTGATGTCCAAACCACCACCTCGAGAAGGTTCTTGTGGATGTAGCATTCCATGAATCTCCGGAATCCTAGCCAATGACCTTAATACAGCCAACAATGCTTGATAGAGAGGAACATGACGAGCCATGTCCAGAACAGAATCATTACGTAAATAAGATGCCATCACAGCCAACAAACAGGATTCTCGCATCATTTGAATAGCCATACTAGGTAAAAAATCATAGACAAAGGCGTCCACTGCTGATTCAGCACATTCATTAGGATCATCATAAGGAAAAATAAAAGAAGCTAGTACCTCCAAAATAACCGTGCAATGTTCCTCTTCCAGTTTTTGTCTGAGCAATGCATATTCCGAATCCCATGTACTGCTCACAGACCCTGTACTAAATCCTGTACCTTTAGCCCAATAGTGCTTCTTGTCTTCCTGGGCACCAGAAATTCCAGGCGGCCCTGAAGAACTTGGGCCAACGCCACTTGCACTAGTGGTACCACTGGGATGAATAGAACTGAGCTGCAACTGAGCCTGCAGGTCTTCGACCGTGACATTAATGATTTGGCTGTGTCCACATGCCACTGTTGGTGGTTGATGAGAGAATACAGAGAGGCAGGTCATCACCAGATCTAGAATACCCAGATCTAGGGTTCGCATACGCAGCACTGCGGCATCGTCTGTGCCAGGCGGATGTGACTGGAACAGCCTACGCAGAACACGAAACGGAGACAGAGGCAATTCGGGGTTGTTAGTCAAAAAGTTGACACCATTGCTATCTTCTGACACACCAAGCATCAGACGAAGGAGATATAATCCTTCCTGCCAATTTTTAATGAGCATCTCAGCATATCCTGGTAATCGAAGGAAGAGTGCAAATGCAATCAGACTGTGTGCTGGCAATAAAGGCAGTCCCGGTTTGGCAGAAGTAGCTGCCATGGCACGTTTATGGTTTGTATAAGGGGGGAAGTCAGGACCTTGCATGTAGGTCTCCATAGCATCTAAATCAACATCATAGTACTCATCAGGCCAGTGGTCCATTGGCCAGTAGGATGGCAGATTATAAGACGATAGATTGTACATCCCACTTGCACCCGTGGTAGCTGGAAAATATTTAGCACCTGGTCCAACAACCACATTGGACAGGTTAGAACCGCTTGACGCTAGACGGCGTATTCCTGGATAAAGCAGATGTAGTAACTCAGCCAGTACCATCAAACCACCCACACCAATAAAACTTTCCAAGGGAGATGAAATGTAAGATTCACAGAGCATGGGTTCTGGCGCGAGTATATGCGAAGATGTTGCTGAATAGGATGTGGAAGGACCAGTTGAAGTGCTAATTGTAACCGACGGAGACAGACGTTGTTGGATGTTGACTATCAGATGAATATAGCCATTGAAAAATGGCGGAGAAAATGATGTAGAAAAATCTGGAAACGTGTCATCATTAGTCTTCTGTTCACACTGAGACAGATGCAACAACCGGAATATAAGCTGATTGATTGTGCAATTCAAAGGAATAAAAGCTTGAAGTTGAGGATCGTAAAATGAAACTGACAACGCTGAAAGCTGTGGATTTTGTTGGTTAGAAGAAGCACTCTTAGAAGAACCAACAGTATGACCGGGAGTATCTTCTGCAATCACTTCAAGATGATCTGTATCATCATTTTTTGTAGATTTGTGATGTTTCTGATTTTTGTCTTTAAATGAAAGACCGATAGCGGAACCAATTTGATCAATTAATTCTAAGCCGTAGTTTACTGTCTCCATGTCTTTTCCACTAGCACTGACATTAACACCAGAAACAGCATCTTTCAATTTTGACGAGCGTCGCTTACTTCGAGTGGAGCCTTCAGCCGAAGTCACGTAGTTATTACGTAATGCATTGCCACTCGATCCATGGTTATTAACGGAAGTCATGTCAAGAACCTCTTGTGCAAGAGATGACAATGGAGTAAACGCACTAACAATCCGAACAGCATAGTTGCATCCAGCACCATAACGAGGATGAAGAAAAGGTTTTTCATTATCAGCACCAGGCATACCATGAAATCCGGAAGATGACGAGTAGAATGGTTGGTTGGGTGAGTGAAGCAACACTGGAATTGTAGCATCCTCCAACAATACTTGTAATACCAGCCGACGCAGAAAATCAGGAAGACACAACAAATCTGAAAAACAGAACTCATTATGTAAATTACACGCATAATGATAATTTGCTAAATCTCTAAACGTCAGACAACAAAGGAAAGTAAATGTTAAAAAATGAACAATTCAAGAATTCAAAGAGATGCACTATTCATTTACCTATCCCAGATGGCTATTTGACCAAATGAAAAATCTATAATTGTACCTACATAGCTCTGACTTTCATTCTTGACAAAGATATTCAAAACGTTGTGTTAATAAGCAAAACATTTTATTACCTAACACACAGTTCAATCTCTCATATTAATTTGTTTAAATTTTGAAGAAACATTTAATACGTTCCCTTTTGTCAAATTCAAAACAATTGAATTGAATATCTAACTACTGTCAAAATGGATAGCAAACGTATTCTGGACTATACAGGGACTACACAGGGACAGTTAAATATTTCATATTTTTTCTATCAAAATGGATAAGAACTAACCAACAAAATTATAATATAAAATCTGTCATTTTTATTAGATATAGCTAGAAATAAATACCCACCTGTATTATCCTTTAAATTATTGAGCGTTTCTTGTAACAGATGAGCAAATCTAGCTTGGTTGGTTTCAGAAAATTTGGTAACTCCTCTGAAAAAGTCCACTGCAGCGGATTCAAATTCGAGTCTCTCAGACAAGCCCAATGCCTGCAAAGTGGCATTTCGGGCCATCTTCCTTGGTCTGGGGCCACAGTATAGCGCTTCTCCCCACCCAGACGTTGCAGAACCAGGCCCTACCAAACCACCCAGTTGGTGTGTGTACAACAATGTCACCATTGGTGCCCAAAACGTGGTAGCTTCCTGGCCGCCCAGCCAAACTTTGAAACGCCAATCAGCCTCCGAGAGTTGACACAAAAAGCGTAACAAGCTGGATGCCACTTCGGGAGTAATACAATGAAGATCACCAGCACTGGATCCGGAAACATTTTGTTTTTTCTTAACAGTATCGGTCTGACTAAATAAACAGCTAGAGGACAAGGCCATGTTCTCAAAGTTCACAGTATCTGCGCCTAAAGATCGCAAATGATTGACAAAGAATTCTCCAAGGTGCACAGTAACCAGCTCCAAGAAGCCACTGGAGAGTAGCTGGCGCACATTAGCGTCTGATTGCGTCACAAACACAAGGATGTCAAGACAGGTGCATGTTGTTCCCAGTTGAGTGTAGAGACGAGATGAACCGTGAAGAGATTTGGTATCGTCGGTCATACGTGACATCAGTGGAATGTTGATCCATTCGAGTATGTATTGAAACATATCAGGTTTAAGAGCACAAATAGCACACAAAAGGCAACACAGAGCATTGCGCATCTTTCCATTCTGACGAGGAACTGACGCTGCCCAATTAAACAAAAACCTGCCAACAAAAAATAAAGTTTATATAACTTAATCAAAGATGTCTATTCCACCAAATTGTATAGGAAATCAGCACAACAATAAACATTTTTAAATTCTGGAATAGAATTTGCATACAGCCCCAAAATGATGTAACAAAAATATAATATCGACATCATTTTACCAATGCACAAAAATTAGAAGTGTTTTAACGTCAACTCTCACAAACA
Organism: Parotoplana pacifica; assembly: GCA_034780595.1. Taxonomy (NCBI): domain Eukaryota; kingdom Metazoa; phylum Platyhelminthes; order Proseriata; family Otoplanidae; genus Parotoplana; species Parotoplana pacifica. The sequence continues at coordinate 5,612 of JAUYWI010090174.1, read as the reverse complement.
ACACATACACACAAGCTCCTAATCAAAAACCTTACCTTACTAACTCCACATCCAGCTTGGCCTCCCATTCTTCCTTTCCAGAAGACTGCGAACTACTGGTCTGAGCCAGCTGCCAAAATATCACAGAGATCGTGTAGAGGTGTCGAGCCGGTACCTGCCTCTTAGCGTGGTGCAAAGCTGTGCGCAAATAATGCAACCAAGAGAGCAATAAATCAATCCGTTCGGGAGAATGGGCATCATGTTGATTGCCAAGTCGATACAACAAGTTCTCCGTGCATTGGTTAGCTTCATTTTCCTCGCTTCGATAGAAGACAGTGCCCAGGTCTGATTAAAACATACAAAAAAACAATTGTATTAAAAAATGTACCGATATTCCAAATACGAACTGGACCCCCAGAAATATCTCCCTGCAAAATATAGGAAGCTATTTTAAAATGTTATTTATTAAGACAAACGATCCAGTACAAATATCACTGCTTTTATCATTAGAACAGCAATTTATCAAAATCAGGTAATAAAGAGTCAAATTGGCTCACCATTTATTGGTGTTTTGAGAAGACACTGCAAAATACGGCTGGAAGAAGCCGGGCAACGTGTTCCAAGATTGATGAGTATCTGCTCCACAGTGGTTGACTCTGGAAATTTGCGTGTTAGGTGACTGCAAAGATAACTGAGCAAATCGGGTATAGTGTCCATAGTTCGAGTCAGCTGGTCCAGCATGTTCACACTTGAATGAGTGAGAATAAAGTCCAAAAGTCTTAACCGAGTCATGCTGAATAAGAGAAAAAAGGCAAATTTAAAAAAATCTTAAACAATCTGGTACAATACACGGAATGGTCATTTCTTTGCGTCTCAAACATGAAACGCACTTTTGACGGTAAACGACCTGGAAAAGTAAAATAGTGAGTTTTATTAATCAAAAGGGTCCATTCACAAATTACGTTACGTGTTTAGCTACATATAGTGTCACGCCAATAGCGTAACGAGGGGGAGGGGGTTTCAAGAATAGCTAAATTTAGCTTAACGTAATTTGTGAATGGCCCCAAAAAATAATTTTATTCTAGAAACAAAATTTTGAAGGAGTTATAAGGAAATAAAAATGTCCAATTTGCCGTTTACGTAAATTACAGAAAAATGTGTATCTTACTGTAGACATGGTTTTAGGTCAATGGAATCAGGAATTATATAGGGGTCCTCCCCCAGATATTTTTACTTTTAAAATTCAGTTCTCGTATTCTGAGTCATTTATTTGTGTGTCTTTGTAAAACATCTTGTCAGAAAATCAAATTTGTGTTATGGAAATAACACAAAAAGCTCCAAAAACAACGCAATTTCGAAAACAAAACCATGTCTTTTACAGGTTAACGAATCAATTCATCTCCAACAAAGTCGGTCATATATGATGGTTCACATACCTGGCTAAACTGTTATTCTCGGGTAAACTTAACTGTCCTTCACTGAAAAGTGAGTTGCCTTTAACCGTCAGCTGTGTAAGACCCAAAGTTTCGCTTTCTTTTGGCTTATGGAAGCGTAAAACAACCTCACTTGCTAATGTAGGGGCAAACGTAAGCCGAATCAATACCAATCCAGCAGTATCAATTGGGCCCGATAGCGGATAGACCAGACTGTGATATCGACGGAACTCGACCGATACAGCAGATGGTGTAGCTAAATGTTAATAACATAAAGAAGAGGGTCTATAAACATTTACAAGATCATCAAACTTAGTTGACAAAAAGTGCATTTATCCTTAAATTGAAACTATTTTCATTTTTGAATGAATTTAAGAAAACAATATTTCAAATTACCATTTACTTAGGAAAACAAAAATGATTCATCTTATCAGTCATAAAAGTATTTAAATTTTTCTATTTTAAAATTTAAATAAAAAACAAAATACCACTTGACATTAGTTGTAAAAAGCTACCATATAGAATACCTAAGATACTTACAGGACATAGATCCAATGTGAGGTTGGACTACGATCTCTTGAAGCAACACAACACATGGAAGTCGGATCGTTAACTCAACATAGGCTTCGTCTGGAAAGAAGTTGTAAGTCCAGTTGGCAGGTTTTGATCTCCGATGTGGACCGACGGGCTGAAGCAATGTTTCCGGACCACTCGATCCCGAACTACTGCCACTTGTGATGGTGCAATACGGCGAGAAGTTGATAAGACCGTCTACAGATGCCACTATCCCCTGATCGGACCCGGCTTTGCGTGGTATAAACATATAATTGTTGCCAACAGACCAATTAGAGGCGCCCATTAGCACAGGATAAGTCACAAAGCCTCCAGTTAATGGTACTGTACCACCAGTTGTACCGATAAGGTTAGGATTTTCTGAAGCAGATTTGTTGCCTGAAGTTCCACTGCTCATAAAAGCATCTTGGTTACCGTAACTAGAGGTACCTGCCATGGCTGAAAATGTCAAGGCCAGAGAAAGTTCTGTTGATGGTTGCAAACTTGTATCCGAGGCCAAAACGTAACGACAGGAATCTACTAGACTCTGGCAAACAATAAGCATTCCTCCGCTCTCCACAAAGTACTGCAGGGCAGTGGTGTCAGGCTTAGAATTGGGAAGTGCTTCATGTGAAGAAAGAACCCAAACAAGTAGAAACAGAAAAGGCTCGTGTATTTCAAAATAAGATGACTCCATTGAAAACATAATGATATCAAGGAATGGGCGTTTATAAGACGCACGTGAATAAAGACTTTTAAGAGCCATCAAAACCCAATCACCCACGCTTCGTGGTTGTAAACAATCGAAAATTTCTGAGGCCAATTCGGGCAAACTAACATCTCGACTAATGTCGTGCTGTGAAGAACGACAGACATTAAGGCAAGCTAGCAGATTTCTAACTGGTTCTTCCTTGCTAATCACCATGTCGGCCAAACTGGTCTGGGTCGGACAATGGTGCTTTTTCTGATCATCGGATAAACCAGGACGACTGTTGGCTTCAGGGGACGCCGGAGACTCTGTGATGATTTTGGTTATCAGTGCCATCAGTTCTGTGATGATGCGATCCCGACTGCACATGGCCTTGTAGGATTTATTTGGATCTTGCTTGAGTAGCAATCCGGCGCTCGAAACACTCGTGAAGCATGCCACTCGGTCCACCTGGCGCTGAATGGAGGGAAATCCAATCACCTAGGACAGGAAGAGTAAAGAAAATATTATTCATAAGAAGTATAATAATGTCAAAAAAAGTAAATAAAGTCGTTATATTGTAAATTATACAAGGGTTTGCTTATATTAACGTTTAAAAACTACTATATTAATAAATGCTAATTAACGATAGACAAACAATATTTTTAACTAACTAGTTTAATTGATTTTATCCCACTAATTTGTTACGTGGGTATATTTAAAGCATAAAAGCCCGTTTTTATATTATTTACCAAATACAATAATAGCAGATTTCTGGAGTACTTGTGTAGAAGTTATTTATTTGGAAGAATCAAAGGGCGCAGTAGTGTTACTATTGTTGTGAGGATGTAAGTAGATAGGCAAATATTAAATCTTTTGACGTAACTGTACATTTAATGTTTGGTAATTAATACTTAAGTACATTAGGTATCAAATCTACAAATTCAGAAATAAAAAATAACCACTTGAAAATAATCTATCTATAGAAATAAATCTAACTTAACTTTATAATTTCTTTAAAAGAGTAATACGACATTGTTATGACTCCAAAACCTAGTAAAATAGTTTTATGATAATTTAAAATAAATTTATTTGGAGACTGAATTGTTGTATTCACCAAAATATCAATTTAGAAACTAAATTAATTACCCATACAATTATCTGGATCGTTTCGTATATATACAATCAGAGTTAACAAATACTACCAATCTTACCAGTTACCACAACAGCTTACCTCGTTAGTTGAAGTCCTAAGCTGGAAATGAAATTTATTGTCCATATGAGATCGTGTGAGACGAGTAATTCCATAGATAAGATTCAGCTGTGTGTCGGTAGAACAACAAGAGAAAGAGTCTTCACAGGCTGTCATAATTAATTTACACTGGAGATCTTTTGGCCCATAATCCATAGAGAGTGGTCCACTAAAACAATAAAATTAAATTTCACGTTAACATAACTATTGTTTAAAAGAACACACAATAATTGAGTAAAGTCCATTTTTACCTCTGTTCAATTAGTTTGGTAAGTATATTTGCCAAGAAAGGAATGTAGCTGGTTTCCAAGTCTATACAATAGAGTCGTAAACGACCTAACAGCTCTTCAAAGACATCCAGGGTAGCCGGTCCAAGGTTGGGCTGCACAGGCTCTAAACCATGATTGGTGCTGGTACTCAAAAGGTGCATAGTAAAAGTAGTGAAGGCTGGATCTGCTAGCAAATGGTCCACAATACGACTGGCCGGGACAGGCACTGGGGATACCGGTGGCCGCTGATTACAAGAAAGCACGAGCGTGCACAAGCCCAAGTAAAGTGTCGGCAAATGAGTGCTAGCTGTGAGACCTTTCAGTAAGTGACTGATGGCCGTCGTGGTTAAACAAAGGCAAGGCACTGTAGCCGCTGACCATTGGTTGCTGTGAAACAAATATGATAATGAAAATGCTATTTGTACCTGCGTGAATGTTTAGAAGGTAGTAAAAATGGTTAATTATAAATTTAGACATGTTAAAATTGTCATCTTGTGACAATTAACGATTACAATGAAATATTATAAAGTAGAAAAGTACAGAATTATTAGCAAAAGTCTACCTTTGGGAATCTTGATTTAAATATAACCATAGCTGAAGAATGGGATCTAACAAAATGTCGTGAACTTTGCTAAACAAAGCATTCAAGCACAGTTCTATGACCTTTTCTGCACTTTCAAATGAGTCAGGTGAAGACGACGTTGACTAAAACAAAATAAATAAATAAAGTATATCATAGAAGATATAGCCAGCAATAGAATACTTCTCATGTGTGTGTTTTTTTATGTATGGTAGCTAAAAAACACTCAAAATTATCGACAACTAGAAATTATTAAGACGAAAAAAGTAATATATATACTGGACTACGTTGTAGTATAGCGTGTGTAAAAAACGGCGTTTCAAATTATGGATTTTAAGAAGGAGCAAAGTAATTGTGTTTAAGTCTATGGTTTATCAATGACTCAGGGTTATAGACTATAATAGAGACTACGTGTGCGGAACAAAACTAATATCTGTGACCATGATAATCGATTTTCAAAAAACAGCTGGCACTAAGAGTTAACTATTTTTCGCTTTCAAAATTAAGATATGGAGCACAAACAGAATGTGATTTGAATTCTGCGCAAACTTTGACATTGCCCCAAAGCATGTACTTTAGATATTCACGAATATCAACAGCAGAAATGTTATTTTTTTGTAAGAGTTGCAATAAAATAATGAACACATTCTGTTTTGTGCTCCATATTTAATTTGTTCGCGAAAAAATAGTTGTATTTGAAAATCGATGATCTTTAAATGCAATGGCCATAGATATTAGCATAGAATAACAATATTTACTCTATGGATATTAGTCTGTCTATATAATATTATTTTATAGCCCAAAATGGGCAAAAAGTGTGTTACCTCAAACCAAAAAAAGAAAAGAAATAAAAAAAAGT